>JAGSMP010000848.1:0-89261 GCA_029286625.1 Parnassius orleans | reverse complement strand
CACGGTCAAGCCGACCCATTCGTGCAGCAGTCATAATATAGCTAGAGCGTGGATTTACCACGTAAGAAAGTTGTACGTATAATTTGAATTTAAAGAATACGAGGAAGCAATTAAATTACTATTGGAACTATGTAAACGTCTGTCAACGTCGTAATTAATGGGCATATCCAGTGAAATGGCCTACCATTAGTGGGTAGAGCTAAACTAAATCTCCCATATAACTCACCACATCTCGAGAATTCATCATTATATGCAACGAATGTATGTCACCGTATCGTGCTCACCTGCTCGTTATATATCGTGCGGATATACTAACGACTTCTCCGCCCTCTGATTTATGGCACCATTTGTTGCGTATGTCAAACAAACGACCGTGTGGCTGAGTGGCTAGAGCACTTGACTACTGTAAAGTGACGGATTCTTTTTTTATTATAATTCTTTAACCTTCACTATTTCCAGTAGAATTTTCTCCTGTATCCTGGAGACGTTTTACATAAATAAATAACACAACGACATTCATTTAAATCCGAATAAATTAAAATAAAATAAAATTAATATTCTTTATTTTATGACGCAATAAACTAAAATTGCTTCAATAAAAATAATACAATATAAAATTCAAGTCAAACGTCAATATGTTTTTAATACACTACCGACAATTGTTTTTAAGCCATACAAATAGTTGTTTTTTGCGGGATTCGAACTTGCGGCCCGCAGAGCCGCAGCCAAGCATTTGGCCACTGCACTACAGTGCCGTAAATTATGATAAATCATGATAGATTCGAATACTAACTGCAGTTGGTTTACTACTAGCGCCGGCTCGGTTTCACCTGGGTGAGATATATTAATGTTGCGTTATTTAGACGTATTCTTCCTTCTTCTTTAAACTAATAACAAAATAACGTTCAATACGACCTAGAGATGATCCAAAAGTAATGATAATGAAAATAAAACACGGTAATTAAAGTTAAAATAATAATTTATTTTTTACATAGTCTCCTAACAAATCAATACATTTAGTCCATCTTTTCTAAACCCAGGATTCCTTTGAAAAAATTCTTTGTCTTGACCTCCAAACGCTTCAACAGCGGCCATTACTTCATATCGTCTTGAATTTCTTGCCTCGGAGGCGTTCCTTGAGCCGAGAAGAGGTAGAAATCATTAGGAATAGATCTGGTGAATAGGGAGGGTGTTCGAGCAGTTCGAATCCCGTTTCTTGATTGGCAGCCATCGCAACTGCGGCTTTGTGAGCCGTGCGTTGTCTTGAGTGACAACACTCCAGCTCGCAGTTTGCGCGTCTTTTTTCTTAATGGCCTCCGTAATCTTCTTATTTGGTCTGCGTAGTAAGAGCCCGTAATAGTGGCTCCTTTGCAAATATTCCACCATAATTATGCCTTGAGGCGTCCCAAAAACAGATGCCATAACCTTTCCCGAACTTGAAACTTTGAATTTCTTTGGTCGGTGAGAGTCTCCTTCAAGTCATCGATTGTTGTTTCGTTTCAGGATCAAAATGGTGGATCCAGGTCTCGTCCATAGTCACAAAACGGAACAAACAAATTTCTTGATCTGCTTGCAACTTTTCGAGATTGACCTCGAAATGTCAACTCGATTTTCTTTTGCTCGTCGGTTAACATTCTGGGTACCCAATGCGCAGAGACCTTTTCATATGCAACTCGTTCGCAGGTTTCTTTGAACGCTGCCATATGAGATCCCTGTGATCTCAGCTACATGCCTGATGGTCACTCTTCGATCTGCCAACACAACATCTTCGACTTTTTCACGTTGTCTTCAGTGAGGGACGTGGATGGGCGTCCCGCGATGTTCATCTTCAGTGGATGTTCTGCCCAGTTTGAACTCCTTGGCCCAGCGTGCAACTGTAGAATATGGAGGCAAGGTCCCCAATGTTTCCACTAAGTCAGTGTGTATGTCTTTTGAAACATTTTTTTCAAACAGAGGGTTGCTTGATGACAGCTCTAATTTCGTTTTCTCCATGATCTCTTTGACAGTTCGTATTCAAATGAATGTATCTTGGAAATCGTGATCTATTTATATGATATTTTAGGCTGACATGGTAGTATATAAGCAAGCAAAAAATATTTTTTGGATTTTATACGGACCTGGAAATGACGAATTATCATTACTTTGGATCACCCCTCGTGAATTAGCTACAGTCAAACTAACAAACCATATCTTGGCCAGATCCGAAATTTACATGTAAGAATACTTAAAATCATAGTACCTAATTTAAAAATCAGGATGACGTCAGTGGTCTTTTCAGACACTGTAAAATCGTACCAATGCATATGCAAGTACAATTCATTTTACTAAAACAACATTTTTAATGACTCGAGCAATTCCTAAGTATCCGCAGAGTTGGTGCCGCGTGTAATCAATGCGTACGCTGAGCGAACAGTAGCTACTTAATACCTCGGCTTATCAATAACTTGCCATTGGAACTATTTCTTGAAGAGATGCAGAGACCATAATCTCATTCCTATGTGTCAAAATATCAACAAAAAGGACATTCGAGGAAGCGCTAAGATCTTAAATCAGGCAAGTAAAAGTTGTTACGAACGGTGATTCAGCACAAATGGTTCGATCTACAATTCATAAATAATACCTTAGACAATTTGTCCAGTGAGTTAAAAACAGTTTAACGACATTTGATTTTAATAATTGCATTGAAATTTTAAACAAACGCAAAACATCGAATATAATAAATTTAAAATAAACAAATAGAAAAATACTAAAAATTAACAATTAAATCAAATGCCAAACGTCAATGTCAACGTAGAAACGAAACGCAACCGTTGACCACGGACGCAAACCATAAACAACACACGTCTATAATCTGTCAAAACAAACACTGGACGAACCTACAATAAAGTATTGTCAAGGGCTTGAATTTTGCAATAACACCACAAAATCCCGTACGAAGAAATTATCTGTAGTGTTGAGGATTGTCTGTTTAACAATAATATCGGTAAGGAATATTTAGAAGGCCATGCATCAAGACATTTCGTTCTTGTTACGTCGAATTTCAGCGCCGAAGACGAGTTTAAGCGCTGTACAACACGCAACAGACCAGAGCTCACGATCCTCCGCGCGGATAAAGAAATGCTGCGGTAATAATGGACACGTCAGGTATAAATTCAAAATACAACAAGTTTTATCGGACGGAAGTACATACAAAAGGTCAAAATAGACCTACAACTAATACACTTAAAACAACTGTCGACTTAATAAAGAAATACTCCGAAAAGTTAAATCTCGACGTGAATTCGACAATGCCATCATTTGCCAAACCACCGAGGTTGTATGGGTTACCGAAAATACACAAACCAAACGCTCACTACGTCCCATAGTAGCCAGATCGATTCACGAACTTATAAGTTGGCTCCAACACTTGGCAAAAAATACTGTCACCGCTGACAGGACATGCCAGAACACACACAAAGGATTCATACAATTTTGTTGGTGAGATAAAAGACCTACATCTCGCTAACAATGTAACTATGGTCAGTTGTGATGTTCTGTCACTATTCACATGCTTACCTATTAAAGACTGCATCTCAATTGTAACTAGGAAGCTAGAAGATAACAACATGCTACAGAAGAATATGCAGTATTATTCAAACACTGTTTCACATCTGGCTATCTATTGTGGAGGAAGAGTTTTACAAGCAAGTAGATGGTGGCGATGGGCTCACCTGTATCTCCCGTAGTCGCCGACATATTCATGGAGGACTTTGAGGAAAAGCCCTTCATACTGCTCCTATAATTTCAAGATTCTACAAGCGGTACGTAGACGATACATACCGCTTGTAAGCATGAACAGTACGTAGCCGGACTAATTATGATATCAGGATGTCAAACACCTCAGTCCCCGTGACCATGGGTGCATAGTTAAGCACCGAAAATTCAGAATTAAAAGTTAAATTAAACGCGATAAAATCCATAAAATTAGTTTCATTTAGTGTGTAGTCTTCGTAAATATAAGAAACTAGAAATAGCTTGGTAGCGATCACCTCATTCACAGGGATTATTATCATCTATAAATTCCTTAATATTATAATAACCTTTTTATACAAACTTTGTTTAATAAAGTATTTGAATTATGAGCAGGTCAAATTTTGTATATTTTCTGGGTTTTGTTGTAAAAGCGTATACATCGCCCCAATAATGATTACTAACTCCGGTGAGTCAGGTAACTGGTACTAATAAGCTTGTGTCTGTTCCTAAGTACAGAATGAATATCACTTATTTTGTATAATTACTTCTATTTTGTGTACGTACATTACATTTTCATAAATGTGTTAAGAGCCCAAAGTTAATATATTAATTTCCTTAAATTTTTGTCCGTGCGACTCTTTAGATTTTAAATCATAGATTGCTCTTATGGCCCTCTTCTGTAAATCAAATATAATTTCAGTGTCAATCGCGTTGCCACCATAGCAAAATATCATACGACATTATGCTATGATTTCCATAAACTAAAGCAAGAAGTCTAGCTGTTTCAACACTGGTAAGATTTCTAATCTTTTTTGCAGCATGCTGCAGGAATAAATCTGATTGCTAACTTTGATATATGGGGCTCCATTGAAGCTTCGCGTCTAGCGTTATTCAAGAAAAATGGTGGTATCGACAAGACTCAGTTCCTCCCATTTAATATTACATTTTCATTTAAATGTTTGACATTTGGGTCACAATTTCATACATTTCACGTTTTATGCTCATGTAAATACAAGTTATTAACATTATACAATTTACTATTTTAGATATAGCATTATTTACTTCGTCATATTTTAATAATTGTCGTTTTAATTTGAAAATTAATGAAGTGTCATCAAAATAATACTATATTATGGCTATCCCCTACTATATAAGGTAAGTCATTAATATACAAGAAAAAGAAAGGGCCGAATTGAGCCTTGAGGCATGCCCATTTGTACTATCGACCCGGAAGAGCTCATACTATTAATGATAACTTTTGCGTTCTGTTACTTAAATATGAAATAATTAATTTGAGCATTATTTCTTACACCGTAGTGTTGTTGTTTCCTGACTAATGTTTTATGGTGAACACAATCGAAGAGGCTTTGGATAGATCACAAAATATACCCAAATCATCATATGAATTTTCCCCATTGAAGATATATTTAATCTGCTCAACACCAGCATCAGTTGTCGAGCGACATCTTGTGAAACCGAATTGATTTTTATGAACTAAATTATTTACATTAAGAAAAATTTACATTTGATCAAGAATAATTTTTTCAAAAATTTTACCAGTAAGAATAATTAGTGTATATCCATGGTTATCCATTACTTCACGACGCCTTTTAACATAACAACTTTTACACACTATCATTTTAAACGCCCCTTATATTGTAATGAGTATAGTTGGTATAGTGCTAAATATAGTAAGCCGGCATTTAATCCACTGCTAAATGGCGCTGGTGGTAGCTTCTAGCCTATGCAGGGGAGCACTACTGAGAGGTCAATCGACGGATCCAATTCGGCTGGGCAGTGTTCGGGAGATTACGACGACACATCTTCTCGTCAGGTATACATAAAAACCCGAAAACAAGATTGTTGCCAGTGATGGATGCTTTATGGATCGGATCGGAGATGTGGTCTTTCACTGCTGGCCATATAAGCAAGCTCTAGGTCACTCAGCGAGCTATGGATATGGCTATGTTCGGGGTTTCTCTGTGTGATAAACTTAGAAATTAGAATATTCGCAGAAGAACCAGAGTAGATTAGTAAGCTGATGTGGCAATGGGCCGGCCATATAGCTCGAAGAACCGACAGCCTAAGGGGAAGAAAAGTTCTCGAGTGGCAGCCTCGCACCGGTGGGGCGAAGTGTAGGGCGGTCCCACAATAGGTGGAATCACGTCCTGGTAAGACATGCGAGAAGTCGATGGATGCAGGTGACTCAGAACCGTGCTTTGTGGCATTCCTTGGGGGAGAACTATGTTCAGTAGTGGACTTGTGAAGGGCTGTAATGATTTTCTCAATCAAGTTCAAGATTCACTAGTCTTTTAATATCATAATTCACTATTTTATTCTTATTATATCACTTATCATTCATCCCAGCCTATCAAAAGTCAGAGCATAGAAATAATATTTGCCATAGTTGCAGTAGTAGCAACTCAGATTTTCAACAAGAAATGATATCGAATATTGATATGTTTTTCAAATATATATTTTACATATGAGATCTTATAGAATATTCCATATAGTTAAGTAGAATCTCACGGAACAGTTATTACAGCCTATGAGTGATTACCACGTTTCAAGCTTATTTCTTCTTCTCCTTCAGTGTTGGTGCTAAAGTTATGTATACGATTTCTTTACGTGGAATTGTATTGTTTTTCAAATATCTTTTATGATGTATGGATATGAAGTTGTCTGAAAAAAATATTTCTTATCTAAAAAGTACCAATTGTAGTAAATAATACAGTGTTGGTAAGCCAACACAGGCAAAAACAAAATTGGGTCTACCCAACCCTTTTTGTGTGATTGGGCTTGAGTGAACATACAGTATGTAGTAATGATACGTAACCAGAAGATTGAATCTAAACATTTTTTGAAAATTTTCAATTACATATACCGATAGAGGGAACATTTTTTAATTACAAATTAATAAAAAAATGTTATAAAAATTAACATTTTTACCGTATTTGTTCGCATCTATTTAGCTTGTCATTATATCAAGTACAATTTTAAAAGCGACAATATTTCCCGGTTTACCGGTATAAGTAAAATTTTGTTACACCCTAGTACTGTCGTTTTTACATATCAATATTTCTTTATTTTTGTTTCTAATATTAAAGGATATACCACTATTATTCAAATTCCACATCCGGCTGATTTTCTGACACGTAATTAACGCACAATTCGGCATTTTTGAAATAAATTGAACCTAATAACGCTTGACACAAAAATTGGGCAACGACTGTGACGTCAAAAGAGATGTGTTGACATTTATAGGTGTGAATTCTCATGTTAGTGGCTACAAGGACACCGCCCACTCCCCTGTTCTATTCTGTATGTATTATAGTATCCTATGTGAGGGCCCCAATGAAGATTCGTGTCAAAAGTAATACCAAGAAAAATAGTGGTATCCACAAGACTCAACTTCTCCTCATTAAAGAGAACATTGGTATTCGAATGTATACCATTAAATATTGCAAATTTAATACATTTTGTCTTATTGCCGTTTAAGAGCAAATTGTTAGCGTTAAACTAATTTCTGTACTAATTTCAGTGTACTAATTTCGATACAGCATTATTTAAGCTCCATCACGCTGAAACCCGCTTGTTGACTCCTGACGCATTTTATTAGCAACCATGCGCCTTAGATAGTAATAGTTTTAAATTATAACATTTTATGTATGTAACGTACTATTCATTGTCATATTTTTGTCATTGTATCATTGGCTCTCGCATTATATAGACCTTTAGGAAAAAAATGATTCTTTTATATTCATTTTACCTACAAACGATGATAACAAATGTAGTATACTTTATTTTCCCGTAGTATTAATAATTCAGTAAAAAATACCGTGCAAAGCAGGAAACATTAGAAGTGATTCGATAAAAAGTTTTGAAATAGGTGCTTAATTGTTTTTAGTTTATTGTAATAAACTTTATTTTTTGTAGTATTAATAATTCCGTAATTACTTATGTTGGCGACGCGCTTATAAAAATTGTTTACTTAAATTCATGTAATAAGCAACAATAAAATTTTAGACTCGAAAGACTGTTAGTTAATTATGACAGGCACTTAATTCATGTTAGAAGCAAATATATTCAATAAAACGTCGAACGAAAAGTCCGAATTCGATTCGGTTGTGTGAATTTGCTTTTGGTTTTTATTTTGTATTAATTTACAGTCATGTATTACATGGCAATCAGCTGTGCAATACGAATAGAAGTATTATGTTAAACTAGCTTCTGCCCGCGACTTCGTACGCGGATCCTGTTGCTGGCCCCAGCAACAACAGGGTCCTCAAAATCGAAGATCTGAAACGTCTGATGTTGAATTCTAAGAGCCGGGGACGGGAAAACAACGTGATTCATGAGACGATTCGAGACGTTCTAGATCTCTTTCATTTTGTAAGTCAACAGGAAATGCCCATCAGACTAAACAACTTTTTGCTAAGACGTCATTCCTATATATGTTATAGTGTCGCTGGGCTTTGGATGGAGTGTAACTCCTTGTGTGTTATTAAGTAAATATATTGGTAATATTGTTAATATCACGTTCACATGAGCTAAGTACTTATAGAACAAAAATACTTCAGCGCAAAGCCCGAGTAAACTATGTTGAAAGTTGACCGTCCGGCACGTGAACAAAGATTTCTAGAACTGCTAACCCGGGAAAGAGTGACGTACAACTGACCATGTGAGAAACAACTGACACCGAGATCTACTCCAGCATCACGAAAAGTCTGCGCCAGGCCTTTTTAATTGTCATTGCATAACACAATGATACTGGGTACGTTCTTTAAATTGGAATGGAAAATTATTTGGTATTATGGAATTCTGGAATAAAGACAGTTTCTCCTGCACCGCAACCTGTTAAATTTGAGCCTCGATTATATTTTGTTGCAACTGGGTTTACTTTTAGCCGAGTTCCATTTAAAAATTCTATCGGGTGATTAGTGGCTTCTTGTTCATCGACCATTCTATTTATTGAACTATAAACTTTGCTTTTCCCCTGTATATTCGACAGCATTTTGTTATTAATCTCAGATGCCTGGTCATTGCGAGGAGTTAAAATGGATCTTTCCATAGCCAAAAATTTCCCTATTTAATATAATTGTTACGTCACTGTAAACCGAAGATATAAGATGTGGTTGGATTGCACTATACAACATAACTCAGGCGTCAGAATAAGTTTTCCTTGGTGTAATTGTGGATAGGTACCTTCCCCAATCTTTAATAATTTATCAGAAAATTGACGATCATCCGGGTTATCCAGTTCTCACTCACATCTTTATAGTCAAATGTACCGATTGTATATCACGCCACAAATAAGAGACCAGCACCCTGAGAATCGCTGAGCATCACGACCATGCCTCACTCCTGAGCGGCGGCTGCTCAGGCTGCCCCGTGTATTCTGGGAGGGAGGGAAAATTCCCCTCAAAACAATAACTGCTCAGGGCAAACTGAGCAACAAGACAAAGGCAACCCAAGGTGACAGACCGACTCATCGACCACGTCTAAATGGCTAACTGCACAACAGGTCCTATCCGAAGAGATCGTGATTTTGGCGATTTTAACCACGCCGAAATGGCGGTTCACGTTTAACCGATCATGGGGAGATCTGTTTATGACTTTGCGCTTAGCATATGGTCTGACACAACTGGTTATTTCGCCCTTGGATTCAGATGTGGAGAATGATTCACCTTCCTTGTTGAACCTTCTGCTGACCTCTCATCCGGACGGATATCAGGTTTCCGTCGATGCCCCTCTCAGCTCTTCGGACCATTGTCTGATCCGGTGGTGCCACTCACGCTCTCCTCGCGGTTGCGTTCTGCAGGTTGCCGCCGTGTTTGGCATTACAGGTCGGCGGATTGGGACGGAATGCGGTCTTTCTTTCATCCACCCATGGGGGCAGGTTTGCTTCTCGCCGGATGATCCCAGCGCTGTTGCTGACTCTGTCACTGATGTGGTGCTACAGGAATGGAACTATTTATTTCATCATCTGTGGTACCCATCGGAGGCAGATCTCAGCCTTGGTTTGGTCACTCCTGTAAGACTGCATTACGCAGTAAGCAGGAGTGCTATCGAGCCTGGGCTGGGGCTTCGGCGGCTCGATGTAAATAGCAGCTTTAAAAAGAGTATAACTTCGCCTCCAGGTCCTTCAAAAGAGTTATTGCCAGGCAAAGTCAGAGCACATGGGCAGAATTGGCGAGAAACTAGTTCGCCTTCGGGAACCCGTGCATTCTGGTCTCTCGCCACTGTCCGGAATTTCTGTAAGCCACCACTATCATCTCTACACAGGAGGACGACTCACTGGCCAACGCCAAAAGAGAAAGCCGACCTTTTAAGCTCCCTTTGCGTCCAACTCGACTCTAATGACGGAGGAACACACCGCCGACCATCCCGGGTGGTGTATGCCCATGCAAGTGCCGTTTACACAGCGCTCGGTTCTCGTCCTCTCCTGGACATCCAAGTCGAGTGGGCCTGACAGAATCCCCAATTGTGCTGAGGGCGTGCTTCGGAGTTGGCACCGGTTCTAACGTCTTTTCCGGTACTCCTACCCTAGGCGTAGTCCTGAAATGCATGGAAGACAGCTTTTGTCCAACCGATCCCTAAAAAAGGCGACCGCTCAGACCCGTCCAATTACATGCCTATCGCCATCACCCCCTTGTTCTCCAAAATAATGGAGTCCGTAATAAACTGCCAGCTCATGCGGTACCTTGAGGATCACCAGCTGATTAGTGACCGCCAATACGGTTTTCGTCGGGGTCTATAATTGCTAATCAAACATTCATTATTAGACTTGTGTATCGGTACCACTTTAGCTTCTTTCCATTGTATGGGAAATATACCAGTGCGCAATTATATATTACAAATGTAACACAGCGGAGTAACTAACATGAAGGCACACGACAATATGAAAACGGTGGAATGCCGTCTGGCTCAGTGCCTTTAGATCGATCCAACTCTTTTAGTTCCTCCAATAGCGTTTTCTCTGTAATCACCGGTGCGAAAACAGTCTGACTGTAATTATTAATAGCATTTAATTAGTGGTGATAATAACAATCACACACTTTGTTACTGCGACAGTTATTATCATTTTACGCTAACGAAAAGTACATTCATTTCCCAACTGTAAGGTCTTTAAACTGTGACGCGAGTCTTTGAGCATGCTAGCGCTGCGGTCTACAGAAATAATCGAGCATTAAAAGCCATCAACAAGAACGGTCACTATAAATTTTGGTCTTGCAGAGCCAACACATATTTTATTTGAAACCAAAATATCGTTATTTAATACTAACAAATATTTCAGAAGAGTTTGAAGTTCAAACCCTATAGTCCCACCAGAGAAAACTAACGAAAAACGTACTTGAAGCTAACATTTTATTAAAACTAGTGCACTGGTTTAACATCAATAATTTACTGTTGAAATAAAACAAAATATATATTAAATTTACAACGCCTATTGTTCGTGTTAAACGTGAATAGCAGTGTAATGTATGTATTCGGATAAAGAGTCAGTCGTTTTTGGGCCTAGAAATTTTAACGACCCAATGGTGTACATACAAAAAAGTTACCAATTTATTATAATAAATGGCCTATACATTTTATGAATATCTAAACGGAATCAAGAAATCTAAAAAAAATGAGTGGTTTTGATGGGATAATTTATAACATGGGGAAAAATGCGTGTAATGAATCATTTTGCAGTTTCTATTAAAAGAAAAAATGTATTTTTTACCAAGATAACATTATATACATATTATATTTGTACTTATTTATATATTATATATTTATTACTAAAAGGATACCACTGAGATTTTTATCCTATTTCTAAAAGTGTTAGCTTATATCATATAACATGGTTCAAAGACCTATTTTGTCATTGACTTCCGTGCTGGGTAAAACAAACGGCCATATTATCATAATATAGCATCATATCTATGTCTGTGCCGGCGACCGGTTATTACTTTACGAGCATTGACATTCGTCAGGCTGCTGTTTTTGTACTTACTTACTTATCTGGAAGATCAGCATACTGAAAACAATTAAATAATATTTGTGGATTTCAACGCACTGTGCGAAGACAATAACTAGCCGAGACAGGAGCAGATGTGCGCCAACTTTTATATTTGTGGATTTCTCAAGGGTGAGTATCTTATCTTATGGAATGCGAAGAATTCAACTGTACAAAACCTACAATTGATTTAAAGTTTCAAACTTTTATGTGAAATATATCTTATTTTGTCACTCTCAGTTCTAGTCCAAAAATATTATACTACGGAAACGAAAACTACTAAGTTTCGTTTATAATGTATTACATTTATTTTATTTTACTGAATATTGAGATATGGTACGATTTTTGAAATAAAAAATAAACGACCCACACCACAGACACTTAACGATCTATACATGTTTTAGTACTTAATTATTTTAAGTTTGTAAAAATACTAATAAATATCCTTCATATTACTAACAAATTAATATGTCAATGTCTAATCAATGCAACAAGTGTTGGATTATATTATACAGGTTAGCCAAATATTCCACATTATGTATTTAATTCGCCAATGACATTCGAAAATGAAAACTGACGAGTTTAATTAAAGTATATGTGAGTGTATAATACTAGAATTTTTGGAAAATCTATAATTTATGTTGAATTACCTAAAACATATGACAAACACAATTCTTATTAGTATGTTAAAAGTGTCAAAGTATTGAAGTGTTATGTTATTGGTAAAATCTAATTTAATTAATAGAAAATAAAATCACACAAAATATACACAAATCTATGTTAAAAGTGTCTGTCAGTAACTATATCCACAACCGTTACATCCTATCAAAAGCCCATTGCTGAACATAGACCTTCCCTCAGATTTCCTCAAGGAGGATACTTGCTATAGTTGCCATGCTTAGTAGACGAGTCAGCAACCACAGTTTTTATTGGTAGTTGTTAATAGGAAGACGCTGCTTAAATTCAGAAGGAATGTACACACATTCCTTCTGAATTTAATATTATAGATATAGATAACATAAAAATAAATGGATGTTATTAGAGAATACATATTAGTGTTAATATTTAATTAAATACATCTACTATTTATGTTTATTATATTTAAACTCCATCAGGAAGCAAAATTTTGTTTACATTATTTTTATGTTATTTTGTTGATTGTAGGTAATGTACATTCTTTCTGAATTTAATATTTTTTACTTCTTTATTTTTATTTGCATTCCCAATTTTTCAGTTACATCTACTTGATGCAGTTTGTTGTAACTGCCTAAGAATATTACAAGAAAGTATTGAAACTGCTCATTCCATTAGAAGATTTGTATTCCATGTGGATCTTCAATTTTAAGAGCTCATTTAAGAACTCAGCAGAAAGAGATATTATTTTGCAGTGGATACCATCACAGGTACTTTTACTTTAACAGCCTGTAGTGATCCCTGCCTAAAATAGGGTTGCCCGGAGGAGTTGGCATAATCGCTTTGGCACACAGATTGATGTTTGTAGTATCATACACCTCCTTTACAAACAATTTGGCTATTCACCACCAGGTTATCTTTAACTTTACAGCCTATCAAAGTCTACTGCTGAACATAGACCTCCCCACAGATTGCCTTATAGGGGAGATTCGATAACCACAGTTTTTCTTTAGTTGCTACTTCTTCCTTACCTTACCCCATATTTGTCTGCCTTTGTACTTAATACACAAGTAATATTTTTTACCTTAAATGAAATTAGTGTAAATGTAAAACGTCTAGGAACTTGTACTTAGTTAAATAATGTTATAATTCTAAAATAACTACTTCACTTGTTTACCTTTCTGATTTGATGTATTTTTATTTCTTTTTACCTTAGTAGAATCTGGTTTACTACAAAAGTATTATGAAATGGGAAACGAGTACATGCTATTTATATATAATTTAAGAGACATTAAGACTGTTTATTAGTAATAAAGATTGAAATAAATAAAATATTAATAAATATCATTATTTAGGTGGAAGACACTGTAAAACTATAGTCTGTTCGGTTAGTTGATGAAAAAAAAAACACTTTTCAGGTGGATCATTTAGAATGAGTCTGCAATCTTGTCGGCCGAGAGCTTCTACAACTGTATGGAGACACAAATGATAACAGGGATATGGAATTACAATTCATAAATATTGAAGACATCGGTAACATCAACAAACACCCCTTACCTGTAACTGTAACTCCTGCCATTTCAGAGGGCATCAACAATTACTATAATATGCAGACCTTTTCTATCAAAGTTTTAAATTATTTCTTAAGCAAAAATTGTCTAGTAAGGGTTGTTATACTACTAGAGTAAATGACTGATAATAACCCTGGGAATGAGGTGATCGCTACCATGCTGTTTCTAAATGTTTTCAAAACAATTGTATAAAAAATTATATTGTAAAATGTGCTTTTTTTTAAAAAAAAGTCTCGCTGGGTTTCTTGCTGATTCTTCCCAGGACAGAGGTTTTTGCGAACCAGTGGTAAAAGTAAAAATGACTTTTAATAAGTATTATGTATTGTAATCTATATTGAATAAAAATGATTCTATTCTATTCTGTGGCTAGTTATAAGCGTGCTGCTTCTACTTCCGACACTGTATTTTTAAGTTATGTAATCATTTATCTAGATTCTTAATACCTAAACTAAAAGAACTACTAACCTAAAGAGATTGCTGATTGATAACTCATTTTATGTGCCACTGTGCGCTCGTATTTGTGAATACCACTAAATGAACCTCACAATGATTGGAATAATTTATACAAGTAGTAATGATGCATATTTATATATAAATATGCATCATTACTATATATTGAATTTGCCACAGTTGCTACGTGGCAACAAAACTTTGTGGTATTCTATAGGAGAGATGTTGCTGCTCATCTCCTGGTATCTTTATTTTACTCTGTTACGACTTTTACGACACCATACGGGACGAAACGCGATGGCAGTTGACGGAAGGCTATACAATATTTTACATTATATATTTAATTTAGGAAGACCTATGTTCAGCAGCAATTGTTGTAATGATGACGAATAATAATCAATAAAACTTGTAATTATTGTTTACTTGACCTGTTTCTACTATGTGCCTTATTATAAATAAAGCGCCTAATTTATAAATAAACGCCGAGCAAGTTGAATAGATGCTCTGGTACCTTTTCGTATCTCTTTCAATTGACAATTTCCTTTTGTTTTTTTATAGAATAAGTGTGACAAACGAGCGCACGGTCCACCTGATGGTAAGTAGATGCTGTGCTCATAGACATCTACATTTATCCTCGTTTAAGAATCAAAATGCAGATGCATTGTCACCCTGAGGACTAAGATGGAGTGCTTCGTTTCCAGTAAAAGGACTCGGTTCTCTACACTCACCATACGAAACACAGGAGCATTAAGCTACTATTTTACGCTGGTAGCGTTTTCCGTGAGCGTGTCCTACGGTCGAGCCGTATCCGTACAACTAGTTTAAAACTTCTTCATCATTACAGCCTATAGCCCTAGGCCTATGTTCAGCAGTGGACAAGTCCACTGCTGAACATACCTCCCAAAATTATACAAAGCACGGTCCTGAGCCACCTGCATCCATAGACTTTTGAATATCTTACCAGGTCGTCACTCCCTAGGGTAGCCGTCCCACACTGAGCTTACCGGTACGAGACTGCTACTCGAAATTTTACATTTAGCTTTTTGCAGTTGGATGTAAACATGCTAATCAATGAACACATATTAAAAGAATGTCCTGGCACTGCACCTCGCGGCCTGTGATACTTATAATAGACTGCTTTAAGAATATGATGATTTTACAATAATAAACAATAAAAATGCAGTGACAATACAGTGTTTCTTTTTATCCTAACACAAATAGTTCAAAACACCTTACATGCTATTTATTTTTCGTGGTTAATATCGTAAAAATCGGATATGTTACTATCCAGTCATTTTGGTTTTAATGGTGCTTGGAATGTAAACATGTTATTCAATCAATACAAATTAATAACAATGTCCTGACACTGCACCTGGTGGCATGTGTCACTTTTAATACTGCTTTAAGAATGTGATGATTTTACAATAACAAATACAGTGACAATACAGAGTTTTTTTATCCTTACGACCAGTTCAAAACATCTTACGTGCTATTTATTTTCTCAATCGCTGTAGAGGTAAAACTCGCTAAACACCCTTAATAGTTCACTGTTGGACGCACATGCACCTAAAACCATGTTACTGGTTGCAAATGATATTAGATAAATAAGTACATGTGTGCTTGTTTCAATATTCATTAACTTTTTCAGGTGGGTTGCTTAGAATAAATGTGTATGTCTTGTAGGCTGAAATCTTGCAGAGCTGCTCGTAAGCAGAGACAAAAAAGTATATGGATATTGAAGACAACAGTCTTATATCACATAAAATATCCTTATGATTCCTAAAAATTTCATAAATGGACATGTTATTATCAAGTTATTTTGAAAAAATCTTTTGGAATGATAATGACTGACAATAATAAATACAATTAAATTATACATGTGTTTTGTAATCCTTACACAACTAGTTTAAAACATCTCACTTCATATTTATCAACATAAATAAACATGATATTACCTAGTCATTTTGGCTTTAATGGTGTTTTGGGGTATAATAACTAATCAGTTAATATATTTTAAAGCAAAGTTTACACTGCACCTTTAATCAACAAAGATATATCAAAATAAAGTCTTAACACCATACTGTCTGTCTGTTCCACTATTAATAGACTACTTTTGAAATGATTACAGTAATAAATACAGTGGTATTTTACTTTGTTTTTATCCTTTACAACCAGATTAAAACATCTTTCTTACTATATAATATGTAATAATATTATAAATGAACATATTATCTTTTATTAATTTTGGCTTTAATCATATTTATTTAATTACTGTAATGGTGTTTGTGATGTATATTCACTAATCAATCAATACATGTAAAAAATAGCCTCCACCATGTTTCTTGGTCAGTGTACTATTTTTTGCCGGAACTACTAAAGGATTTTCCATCAGTCTAAAAGTACCTATAAATATTAAATGTACCTGCAACTTTGTTTTATGCTATTAATTATTTAGCTGTCCTATTCTATTCTATATACACTATTCTAACTCACAATACTAATAGAAAACAACTTTTAGTTTGGGCTCAGAGGGCTAGAACCCAGAGCCGTAAAGCCAGATTAAGAAAAATAGCGTTTAGTTTCTTTTTGGTTATTGTGATATTCATATTTTAATTTCTCTGAATTCCCTTTATGCGATAAAACTAATATTTATTTTGCAATCTATAGATTATAAGGAATAAATCGACATACATTTCATTAAGTATCCCTAAAATTTGTAGTGGGCCCATTCTCCATACAAAAAATTGTCTCCTTTAGTCTTGTTAAATCTGTTTTTGTCGAAATTACAGTGTACAAAACTTCTGTGGGGCTGCCATATAAACTAACCAGTCTTAGCTCTGCAGCACATGCTGCAAAATAGAAGTCTTGCATTGTTTGTGCTAAATCTGTTTCTAGTTATTACCGCAGCTTATCGCAACCGCATGCGATGAAGGCTGACATTGAAACAGTTTTGTGTTTACTTTACACAAAAGTACCATTAAAAGGTATTATCTTATAAACTAAATTAAGTGATCTTTTAGAAAAATTTAAGAAAATAAATTAAAACCCTGGGCTTCTTTCTTCCCTTCCAGGATAAGGAACTTTTATCCATAATGGTTGTAAACTCTTAACATTAATGACTTTCAATGTATTGGCAATCTGTGATAAAGTGTTACAATTTTAACTGATAATATTTATAAATTTCCGAGCTCAACTTACTGGGTGCAAATATAGTTCCGTTGCCGGTAATATTGCGAAGTACGTCCATCATTTCACTCTTCTCCAAGCAAGTTTTTAAAATTATCTCGGCAGCGGTGGCATCTATATACAACGAAGTACAAGAAAGTAAATATTTCTTATTAAATGTTGGATCAGATTATAGATAAATTTGGTCAAATGCATGAGCAATTTGTAGAAATTGCAGTCACCGGCAGTTTTTCCGAAACGAAAGGACTTAAGGACCCTCAAAAAAAGAGCACACTCCTTTTTAAAAGCCCGCAAAAGCACTTGCAATTTCTATGGTATTGCGTCATTTACGAGCAGGTGAAACGCAAGGTCGTTTACTCCCGTTTCTATAAAGAAAAGATTCTTCATATTTTGTTTCGGAATTTATACAAGGCTTAGAAGGCTTACTTCAGATCGCGTTTACAGATTTTAAATTTTCTCTGGAATAAAACGTGTTCTGCGTAGCATTGAAAATTTACAACCATCTTATTACAATTCTAAATACGTTAATAGTATTTCACCAGTCTCAAAAAATAGTATTTTTCTTTTCGAAGTATATAGTAGCTCTCTTATTGAAAATATTAGCTAAATCTAATTTTTTTTCTCTTTATTTGGTTCACCAACAGATGATACACAATACTGACAAAATATAACTCAACACTGCGACTACATGCTACGTGTTTATCTTCACAGGTAACACAACTTACATAAATAACAAGTGATTTTTTTAGAAAAAAATGAAGCAGATAATAATGTGCTAATAAACTATAAAAAACCAGATTTGCCACAGCTATAGTTTGTGGATTCAATGCCTACAGTCTATATATATAATATTAATAATGAATCTACTAATTTTATGACATATTTCTGAAATGTTTACGGATCTAATACTTAAATCTATACAACGGTGTATATAATTATCTATTTCTATGGAATTGGCATATGGTTGTATAATGATATCATTCTGGTAAGTGGGGAGTTGCGACCTAAATTACTTTTAGAGACGGTCTTTGAACAGCTTATAAACCTTGAAGCGCAGTGACTTTTCTAAGAAGTTGCAGTAGTGGATATGGTTATGTAATAATTTATGCAGAAAATAAGATCTTGTGTTTTCCTTCTATTGTTAAGTGTTGTCATTTTAAATTATGTGATTTCTTTGTGTGGTGACATAAAAATAAAAAAAATAGCTTTTGAAATTTTTCTACACGGTTCTTTGCACTTCATAAAATTGCTTCCAGACTTGAGGACAGTATTCCAAGATACTCCTCACTAATGTATTATACATATAATAGTTTTAAGGTGCTTCAATTGTCTAGAATTCTAGAATAAAACCCAATATTTTGGAGGACCTTTTATGATATCATCTAGGTGAGTCATCATCATCATCATCATTACAGCCCATCACAAGTACTGTAGAACGGCCTCCTCCAAGGAATACCACAAAAGCACGGTCCTGAGCCACCTGCATCCATCGACTTCCTGCATGTTTTCAGGTCATCACTCCATCTAGTGGAGGGTCGCCCCTACTTAGCCGGTACGCTGCCTCGAGGATCCATAAGTCGTCACTGGCAACGCGCACTGGTTTGTAAAATCTCGTTTACACCTGAGTATTTATACTGACGAGATGATGTTGGTTTCCCGAACGCTGCCCAGACGAGTTGAATCCGTCGCACCTACCTAAGCACTGTCTCAATGACCTCAATAGTGCCTCCCAACGGATAGGTCTTAAGATGAACATCGACAAAACAAGATCATGTTTAATGTCCATGTCACACCTATGCCGGTAGTTGTTGGGAGCACTAAGCTCGAAGTTGTTGACGAATATGTTTACCTGGGACAAATAGTCCGACTAGGTAAGTCCAACTTCGACCGAGAGGTCAATCGACGGATTCAACTCGGCGGGCAGCGTTCAGAAATGCACATCTTCGTCTATACTCAAAACCTGAAACGAGGGCTGTACAGCTGTGCATGTTGCCAGTGATGACCTGAACTGAGACGTGGTCCTTCACTGCTGGCCGGATGAGGAAGCTCAAGGTCGCTCAGCGAGCTATGGAGAGGCTATGCTCGGAGTCTCACGTGATAAACTTGAAATGAGGATATCCGAGTAGAACCGAGTGACCGACATAGCCCAACAGATTAGTAAGCTGAAGTGGCAATGGGCCGGCCATATAGCTCGAAAGAACCGACAACCGATGGGGAAAAAGGTTCTCGGTGGCGGCCTCATACCGGCGGACGGTATAGGACGTCCCCCACTAGATGGAGTGACGACCTGGTAAGACTATGCAGGAAGTCGATGGATGCGGGTGGCTCAGGACCGTGCTGTGGCATTCCTTGGGGAGGCCTATGTTCAGCAGTGGACTTGTGAAGGCTGTAATGATGATGATAAACAACCAAACCAAATATATTTTTAACAAATTAATAAAATGGCAAGACTAAAAAGAAATACTTAGGTATCTACTTATTTTTTTGATCTTCATTCCAATTCCTACCAATAGATGGCGTTGGTATCGTTTAGAAACGCGGTAACGTTGTGTTTTTCGAACTAATATAAAGTGAATGGAGAATGAGCGCTTAAATCTGTATCACATACGGTACTATTCACTGTTAACGGATATTTTACTAAACTTCAACTTTGTTTGCTTGCTTTACGGTTTAAGATTTGCTTCGTGTTTCTGATTAGTTGCTTGATTTTGTCTTCTTACAACCACTGTTCAAACTTGGAATTCGTTTTGCTTTGTGGTTAGGTATAGTTGATAAAACTATTTTTTCACTGAAAAATGACTACAAGAAACTCTTAATAAAAGGAAAAATGGAAGAACATACTGTCGTCCCCATTATAGGTGACGCCTGTTTCTCGTGCTCTTTATTTTTATACGGAACCCAAGAAAATGCGATGGTGATGCGTTCACGGTGTTAGATTTTGGTAAATGATTAGCCTAGGTTTTCAGTTATGACCCACGACAGAAATGGCGATAATTATTCAACAGCAAATGAATATTCAGCCGATATGTTAAAAATGAAACTTACAGTGGGCTTTGTGAATTGGTAGCTGCAGGATTAATATTTCCGTTTCTTACCTTTAACACAACTCATTAATAAATTCATTGTTTACATGCATTAACACTCGTATTTATAGTCACATAAGACTTTATTTGAGCAAAAGTAATTACTTGAGTAGTGATTTCACTGTTAAAATTCGAGCTAAGTAAGGTGCCATTTAAGTTAAATTAGTCATTTAAAGTTTTCACTTAAGGTTGAAAGTAAAAGTAACGGTTTTCGTAGCTTTAGTAACACGCATCAAGACATCAGGAGACTTCGAGGTTGTTATCTTCAGTATTGTCTCTTTTATTTGCAATTATTTAAGGCTATACATATTATCTACGGCTAGGTTGATTTAATTATTGCACTTTGCTTCCGTGTAGTGGCGGGTAAGAATACCCACTACCCCATATCTTCCCGTGGGTGTCGTAAGAGGCGACAAAAGGAAACTGATACAGAAGATGGCAGCAGCATCTTCTGATAAAAGCCAAAAACAAATACTGTGGTTGCCAACCTGCTCGCCAAGCGTGGCAACTAGGCAATATACCCCCATGAGCGACGACACAAAAAACGGCCCCCAGTCCCCGGCGGCCCCGCTATTCCTGGCTACGGTGGCGACCATGTAACGGCGGGGCGGGGGTGCTAAGAATCTCCGGTGGAGGTTCGGTTGCCACCTACGACGACTCGACCTGGCAACATATAACCTAATCCCCGAATCGGCAACTTATTCTATCACCGGGCGCGACCATCTGTCAGGAGGTGTCGGATTTATCGTCCACAAGTCTCTCGTTAACAGCGTTTAAAGATCGAGGTGTGTCGACGGGGTTGCATACCTTATACTCAGAATCACCAAACGGTATTCGCTAAAGGTCATACAGGTTTGCGCAACCTCGGCACACCCCATGAGAGTGGAGGAAATGTATGAGGATATCTTTAGAGCCATGCATTCCTCCAAAACCCACTACACGGTGTTAATGGGAGACTTCAACTAAACTAGACACAAGAGAGGTAGTGAGCTGAAAGTAGAAATTCGTGTAGAACAGCGGAACCCAAGGGGCAGTGGCGTGACTTTATGGAGAAGAGGGACTCTTTATGATGAACTCTTTTCCAAAAGCGGCCCCAGAAAAGTGGACCTGGTCAGAGACGGTTCGACAAAAAATGAGATTGACTTCATTATGACGACCAGACGACAACTGTCGACTGTCAAAGTCAAAACTTTCAGCTCGAGTTACAAATCGTTTTCAGTGCCTAGAAGTTTGCAATGAAGTGGACGATATGAATGACAAACTTGTGGAAACTGTCCATTGGTCGGAGATAAGTTCTGTAAGACCCGTCGCAGAAGAACACAAAACTCTCCGATCACTCTTAATCTCATGGTTGTTAGACGGGAGATGAAGCTGCAATCTTCAGCAGATTTGACAGCATACAGGCAACTGAACAGACAGATTCCAAATGCATGCGGCGGGACTTGCGCAACTTCAATACAGCTCGTATTGAAGAAGCGATCAGGCGGAACCAGGGCTCCAAAGTCTTTGCCAGAGATCTGTCTGCCAGAAAGAGCCAACTGTCGACTATATTAATAATAATAATAATAATAATTCTTTATTATCAAAAATAAATCACAAAAATTTATGAAGTCTCTGACTCCTAAACTAGACGAGTCTGTATCTTAGGAATCAGCGGCCTCTCCCAGAGTTGTAACACAGGTAACACTAAGAGAACTATGCATGTTTTCATTGTTACAGTAGAAACAAAAGAAAAGAAAACAATTTCAAATTTACAAAATTAAATTAAAAAAAATATATATAATAAAATTATAATATAATAAAGTATTCTATATGTGTTTTATTTAATACTAAATATCCATACTATACATATATTTAGTATACATATACACAACACGAGCACACACATATATATGTATATACATATATATGTATATATAAATATAAATGTATATATACATAAACATTAAAGTTCATATATAATTTATGCATTAACATAACCGAAACGTTAACATTAATTTTCACATATTAATCGCTTCCCTGTTTTTGTTTATTTATTTATTTTGAAACTATAAATTAAATTAATAAATTTTCTGGTATTATTGTAATCTAACGACATCAACCAATCTCGAACTCTAATTTTACACTCATGTTTTGAAAGAGGATAGTAATTTAGAATTTTGTTGAGTTTGTTATAAAGTACTATAGAGATATGCGCTTTGCCGTCTAGCAAAAGCAGTGCGACATCTGAACGGTGTCAGTACGTTGGGTATTCTACGTTTGTTACAACAGATCTCAGGGTCGTAGGGGGTGCGATCGTGTTGTGGTGATCAAATTCTGACGTATAACTGCCTGACAGACAGCAACACATTCGCTGTTAATAATTTGTTGAGTATCTATAAGGTTTAAAAGTCATAGTTTTTAGTAAACATCTTTGTGCTCTTTCGAGCTTAATTAAAACTTTTGCCCGATCCTCCCCGACACTTATACAATAGCCTATAATTGATTGTGCTAAAGTAAAGTATACTGTGCGCAATAAATCAAAATCAACAATGTGTCTTAGCTTTTAAATGTCCAAGTAAGTATACAGTCCGGGATGAAATAAGATCAATGTGTTGGAGCCAGCTAAGTTTTTCGTCTAACAACACACCGAGGTATTTACAGTTTTAGATCTAGTTATATTAAGGCAAAAGAGCATTTGTATGTTGACTTTAGATCACAAATGTACCTTCAGTTCAATATCCTCAACAGCTGGAGTGTTGGTAATACGGAACTGTAAGTACGTTGATTTAGATACGTTTAGTGTTAATAAACTTCATCCTCAAGCCATTGTGCCACACATTGGAGACCCCTTTCAGCAATCACCTGAACGTCAGCCCAAGTCTCTCCATAAAATATTATAGCCGTATCATCGGCATAAGTGAATAATTTACCATGTATTAATGGCATACGACAAAGGTCATTAATATAAATTAAAAAGAGACTTGGCCCTAAGATACTTCCTTGAGGGACACCAAAAGTGACACTAGCATCAGAACTGATGAAATTTTTAATCTTAACTCTCTGCACTCGGTGACTTAAGAAGCTTTTAAAAATAGAGAGGGCCGAATTTCTAATTCCGATATTTTCCAATTTCTGTACAAGAATGGGAATCGAGACGGTGTCGAAAGCCTTGGCTAAATCGAGAAAAACACCCAAACATTTTTTTTGTTGATCCAACTTATTGGTTACAAATTCAGTCAAGCCTTTTACCGCGTCTTCTGTGCTAATACCCGTTCTGAAACCGAATTGCGTGCTTGATAAAATATTGTATTTGGTCAGGAATTTTACCAAACGGTTATTCAACAGCCTTTCCAATATTTTCGAAAAGAGCTGGCAGCACAGAGATAGGTCTGTAGGTTTCGACACTGTCTCGGCTCCACTCTTATAAACAGGAGTAATGAGAGAACCTTTTGAACACCTTTAAAAGCATCCTTGTTCAAAACAAATTTTGAAGAGGTTAGTAAGCGGTAATATAATTATATATTTTATCATTTTAAGAAAAACGGCAGAGATAGAATCCCACCCAATAGCACAATCATTTTAAGACTTAATAAAGTAGATTCTACCTCCTTCTCATCTGGTGGATAGAGCACAAAGAGTTAAGAGATCTGTGGTTCGAACTTGGCTGTATATTGACCACGATTTGCAATTATTTTATCTCTGCTAATTTTCTACCGAGATTAGAAAAATAATGATTCGCTCTCTCAACTGAAACCGTAGGATTTTCCCTAATTAGATTATCAGCAAGGTATTTATATTATTAGATCCAGAGATAGATTTAATGACAGACCAAGTTTCTTTACTGCTTTTGCACTCTTTAAAAGATGTGTTTCATGTTGGCTTGAGCTTTCCAACAATGAATTACAAAAATTCCTGTACCGTTTGTAAGAAATTTCTAGTATCTCATTATCAGGGTTTTTTTTAAAGATTTTGGTGTAATTTATCACGGTGGCGGATACATTTGATCAAGCCAGGCGTCATCCATGCTTTAAGGGTACGTCTAGATCTAGGTAGCTTAATTTTTGTTGTGTTATTTTTTACAGCCGATGATAATATGTTGACAAATTCATGAGCTGCTATGTCTGCATTACACGTAGGAGATATGAATGAAAAATCTACCGATTCAACTGATTTTATGGCGTTATTATAGTTAATTTTATCAATGAAAATATTATCAGGCTTACGTTTGGAATCTAAAGATAGATGGGTTAGAATTAAGGCGTGGTCTGTGATAGTACTATCCATGACTATTATTTTGGTGTTTAATATCGTTTTGGTCATTCCATGATCTAGGCAATTTTTTATACGTGTTGGGTAAGTGTGAGCAGGCAAGAGACCTAATCCAGCAGCTAGATTTAAATATGGGTCACTATGTTTATCCTCATTGCCTTTTATAATGTTAATAATTGATATCGCCAATAAGAAAGATGTTTTAGCCTTTATTGGTCGAATAATACTTTCTAGGGTATTTAGAAAACTATCAATATAGTAAAACGACGGAGACCTGTATACCGCTAAAATGACTATGTCTGGGTTAATTTTAATTAATAAATAATTAGCACCCGTTGGTTCAGGTTCTGTAATTATGAATCAAAACTACTTTGTATAAATGGTTATACCGTCGTTTTGATTAAGACATTTTTGAATAATGGCATTTATAACCCGGAAGACGTGGAACAGGCTTATTCAATTCAAGGCGACATTCAGTTAAAATTATTATATCCGGTTCAAAAGATAGTTGCGATATGTATGCCATAAAGCCATCAAGGGTTTTAATATACTACCGTATGTTTTGCGCAATAATATTAATGGACATACTTGATTCCTTTACTAATTTATTGCATTTTAAAGCATCACAAATATGAGATGAAGCCACAGTGATATTATCGATGTCTGATAAAATAGTATTCTGTAGTTCTATCACTTTAAGATAATGAGAACGTCATTGTCACCAACTAATGGCTTTATAAAATAATAATATTTACATCTATGTACTTATACAGAAAAACTATTAAGCGATATTTAAAATGAACAATAGTGTAATGTGATTTTATGTATTAATATTATTATAAAATATATATAAATTATTAATACACATATTATGTATTTATACATTATAAAATATATAAAAATAGCTGAAGACCGATTGTGGCAGCATCGTTTCCGGACACCTGAGATTTTGAGTGAGATTGAGAAGTTCTATGGGCAGCTGTACATGTCATCGTTGGAACCACACAAGTGTGAGTAACGATCAAGAGCAAGTCTTATCCGACACTATTCCGATGATATCCCGGACATCAGTCTGAATGGCTCTCCAGCACCTTAAAATGGCAAGGCCCCAGGCGAGGATGGAATTACAGCGGAGCTTCTAAAGCAGGTGGGGAAACCGGTGCCAAGTCCTTGAAGCTCTTTAATTCCGTCCTACATGGTGGCATTACACGGAGGCGTGGAGCAGAAGTGCGGTGGTCTTGTTCTTCAAGAGGCGACAACCTCTTGTAGAACTACAGACCGATTTCCTCTAAAGCCCCGTCTACGTGCTGTTTTCGAGTCATTACGAATCGTCTCGCATGCAGACTCGACGACTTCAGCCTCCCGAACAAGCCGGTTTCGGAAAAGGCTTTAGCACCATAGACCACATACATACCTTCGGCAAATTTACAGAAGACCGACGAGTACAGTCTGCCACTTTGCCTTGCGTATGTGGACTATGACCTTTGATTCCGTCGAAATTTGGGCGGTGCTGCAGTCCGTTCAGCGGTGCCAGGTTGACTGTCGGTATATCGAGGTGCTGAAGTGTTTACAGTAGGGCTACGATGGCTA
Source organism: Parnassius orleans (assembly GCA_029286625.1). NCBI lineage: Eukaryota > Metazoa > Arthropoda > Insecta > Lepidoptera > Papilionidae > Parnassius > Parnassius orleans. Next base: position 62,763 of record JAGSMP010000848.1, on the reverse strand, counting down.
TCCGAGTACAGAACCAGAGTAAACCTATCAACTGCAGACAGGTGTAAGACAGGGTGACGTAATATCCTGAAACTCTTCACCGCTGCATTGGAAGACGTTTTCAAGCTACTGGACTGGAAAGGATACGGTATTAACGTCCATATCAATGGCGGTACATCACTCACCTTCGATTTGCCGACGATATAGTCCTTATGGCAGAATCGCTGGAGGACCTAAGCACTATGCTCAATGACCTCAATAGTGTCTCCCAACGGATAGGTCTCAAGATGAACATGGACAAAACAAAAATCATGTTTAATGTCCATGTCACACCTATGCCGGTAGTTGTTGGGAGCACTTAGCTTGTTTGTTGACGAATATGTTTACCTGGGACAAATAGTCCGACTAGGTAAGTCCAACTTCGACCGAGAGGTCAATCGACGGATTCAACTCGGCTGGGCGGCGTTCGGGAAATTACGGCATCTTCTCGTCAGGTATACCTCAAAACTTGAAAACGAGGCTGTACAACCAGTGCGTGTTGCCAGTGATGACCTACGGAACTGAGACGTGGTCCTTCACTGCTGGCCGGATGAGGAAGCTCAAGGTCGCTCAGCGAGCTATGGAGAGGGCTATGCTCGGGTCTCACTGCGTGATAAACTTAGAAATGAGGATATCGCAGTAGAACCAGAGTGACCGACATAGCCCAACAGATTAGTAAGCTGAAGTGGCAATGGGCCGGCTAATAGCTCGAAGAACCGACAACCGATGGGGAAGAAAGGTTCTCGGTGGCAGCCTCGTACCGGCAGGCGAGTGTGGGCGTCCCCACTAGATGGAGTGACGACCTGGTAAGACATGCAGGAAGTCGATGGATGCGGGTGGCTCAGGACCGTGCTTTGTGGCATTCGGGGAGCCTATGTTCAGCAGTGGACTTGTGAAGGCTGTAATGATAATGATGAGGTAAGTCCAACTTCGACCGAGAGGTCAATCGACGGATTCAACTCGGCTGGGCAGCGTTCGGGAGATTGATTCATCTTCTCGTCAGGCATACCTCAAAACCTCAAAACTAAATTGTACAACCAGTGCGTGTTGCCAGTGATGACATATGGAACTGAGACGTGGTCCTTCACTGCTGGCCGTATGAGGAAGCTCAAGGTCGCTCAGCGAGCTATTGAGGAGGGCTATGCTCGGGGTTTCTCTGCGTGATAAACTTAGAAATGAGGATATCCGCAGTAGAACCAGAGTAACCGACATAGCCCAAAGGATCAGTTAGCTGAAGTAGCAATGGGCCGGCCTAATAGCTATAAGAACCGACAACCGCTGGGCAAGAAAAGTTCTCAGTGGCAGCCTCATACCAGCAGGCGAAGTGTAGGGCGTCCCCACTAGATGGAGTGAGAACCCGGTAAGACATGCAGGAAGTCAATGGATGCAGGTGGCTCGGGACCGTGCTTTGTGGCATTCCGTGGGGGAGGCCTATGTTCAGCAGTGGACTTGTGAAGGGATGATAATGATGATGAATGTGCACTTTGCACATAATGAGTGAATTAGAAGAAGAATATATTTTTAATAATTTAGACAATATCGATAAAAAATATATTAGAAGAAATTGAGAATTCCATATGAACAATTATGTATGAACCATATGAACAATAATATATGAACCAAGAACATTGAAAGTGTACGACAATATTATGGAATCTTTAATCAAGTCCTCTACAAAATTTAAATCTGAATGTCAACTCCTCTCTGTATTAAGGTTTTACGATACTGGAAGTTTTCTAGCTGTGTGTGCTGATTTGATGAAAATTTTACAATTTTCACCGAGTTAAATAGTGAAAAATAGTTATTCGTGCTCTAGCTAAGCATCCTCGTGAAATTTCCAGAATCACAAAGTGAAATTCAAAATAAAAATCGTTTTGAATTTCTCGATCGAATAGAGAGAACCAATGGCCTTACAAAATACAATTGTTACTATAGACTTCACACACATAGAAATCTCCATATCTACTTTGGGATATTTATCACAAACAGCAATATCGTAACAGAAAGTGTTATTTTTTTAAATATGCATTTGCATATTTAAAAAAATACACTTGGAAGTGGTAATCAATGCTTAATGATTTACATAAGCGACTAATCTTAGGCTGACTATAGAATACTTTTCGGCTGTCAAGTAATTCTTGGCGATGTAATGACTTAACCGAGTTACTTGTTTGTAAATACGAGTATAAGTCACTTAAAATTAAGTTAAAATTTAGTTAGTTACTTGCATGTAAATCAGCCTTTTCTATTCTTTTTTTGGTAAGTTCTGATGTCATGTAAAATAATAAAAATGACTTCATATTCCTAATACAACAATGACGTAACTCGACAATCTTCATTTTTTCCATAAATCCGCTAAGAATGATGTCATACATATTATTTACAAATTAAATTGCACATAACAAATACATGTCTTCATTGATTTTCAATAAAAATGGGCAGTAAAACTCATTCGTCATTTAGGTGATATTGCCACTTACGACATTCTCATACGACTTAAAATATTACGACATTCTGCGAATGAGAACCTTTTATAACGCATCTATGTTACCTTGGCACAGTATCTTATGATTTACTGCTTTCCTGTATGGGGTAGTGCGTCCAAAATCAAATTCTTAGAAGCTGAACATGCGCTTTCCAACTTTTTTTTGAAGGTCATGTTTTTCAAAAAGCGTAGGTTCCACACCCATGCCAGATTTGTTGTCACTTCGTAAATTATATGTACTGCATACTGTTGTTAAAAAACACAAATCTCTCCTATTTGACACTTCTATACTCACCAAATGCGCAGTCTCGTCTATAGTCTATTTTTTCCTGATTGCCAAAGAGGATATAGTAACACGCCGCAACACCGTCTCGAAAAGTTTGGACGTAGAAAAACTAAGAGGACCGGAGAAAATTTTAAGCGTCCAATTATAAAAAAACGTTGTACTGACAATTTTGACATACGATATAATTAAATATGGACGCGTTTTAGAAACGACACGGCTAGTCATACGATATGGTCGAAATGGGCGGCCATACTTAAGATACAAGTACTCAATACCATAATGGCTGATTTACACAGGGACAGTAACTGGCTCCAAATTCGAGGCAAGTCATTGCTGACCTGCTACTGGCATAATGTAAATTGATATGGAGTCAGTACAGCACTGTCTGCGCGACTACTGACTGCGTGCAAACGGTGCAAGTCAGTCGTCGGCGCCAGCACTGGCGCCTGTTACTGACCCCGTGTAAATCAGCTTTTAGCCTGATAAGATACGTCAAGATGATCAAAGATGGATCCGGTCTAACAAGATATTAGACTTTGAAAGAATAATAACTGTTACTGGCAAAATTCAGTGATCGTATAGAATATCTGGTCAATTTGGTCAAGTATAAAATATTTTGTTATTAACCATTACAAAATTAACTTGGCAATGTAAGTAAAACCTATGAATTATACAGAAAATCACTATGAGAATGGTAATAATTGTTTCTGATATTATTATTTCATTAATAGAAATGTATGAAATTAACATTAGACCGTAATATTCGTAAATATAAATAACCGTATAGTGGCGTTAGATGTTGTAAGACGCGACAGAGATAAATTGCACCAGGAGATGGGCAGCAGTATCTTCCTTATAATAGCTAAACAAAAATAAAAAAACCGCGGTTGCCAATCCGCTTAGAAAATATCCTTCTATTCTATGACGCATATGGAAAGAAAGAAAGAAAGAAAGAAGCTTTTGATTGGCTTTAATGGTAATTCGTAAATAAAAGCGGCACCTATTAATTCATTAGCGATAGAAAGTGCGGTGGAGTGGTCCGCGACTTTGTTTATAGAGGTGACCTTTTATAGGTTAATAATTATGCACAAAATGATATGGCAGATAATCAGCATGTTTTTTTTTCTTTTTCTCACTCAGCAACTCACCGACGTTTTATTTTAATTATTTTAAACGTTATCTCCACACTAGAATTTTGTCCTGTATAGCGAAGGCAGTTTACAATTATTTGTAGGCCGTTATATAACAAAAAAATGGGTTTTATTATAATAATTTTTGTGGCCCTATGAGTAAGGTAAAGAAAGGAAAAAACATATTTTTTTTTTTCATTCAATTTAATTAATTAAAAACTATAATAGATATTTTTTTAAGGGTTGTTATATAACCAATTCGAATGGTGGTGGTCATATTAACAGCAGCAAGTTCGAATCCCACACAGCACAAGTACTTATCTCTCACAGCATACCAGCGTGAAATAGCAGCCTAATGCTACTGCTGTATTACGTAGGGTAAGAATCGGAGACCTTTTTTACTAAAAACGAGGCATTCCATGTTAGTCCTCAAGTGTGACAACACATTCTGTATTTAGATTTATAATTTAGGATAAATGTAGACGTCTATGGGCCACAGCATCTACTTACCATCAGATGAACTGTGTGCTCGTTTATCTTATTGTATAAAAAACATATGGCCTACAAATAGTTGTTACGGGTCTCAATGTTTGTCCTTGTGCAACTTATCTACGTTAACTGCCTCCACGCGATGGAAGAAAGTTTGTAAGTAACTTTTTTTAATTATAAAATAAACATATTGTCGTGTAGATGCGGTATCAAAGAATTGATCACCCTCTTTTATTGTGTGAATTTCGTAAGGATTAAAGAAAAGAAAACGCCCAAGAAGATTTCTTAAGACTTTCGACAGATGAGAACACCTCGCTATTCACTTATAATGCATATTGTCTGGAACTTAATCGTTCCTCATAGATTACCCATCCATAGTTGGATATTTGTAATAATTGCCAGTTGATATTAACCTATCAGGTTGGCAGCTAATGTACAATTTTTTTACATGGGTTAAGCTTACGCATACCCCCCTTTCGAGGGTCAGGACGGATTTTGTCGGACTTGAATTGATCCATGGTGTTCCACTTTCGCAGCAATTATATAACATAAAAATACACGACTTATATTACTGACCTGATACGGAAGAAGGCGACTAAGCCACAAAAGTATGTATCGAGAAAAATTGAAAATAGCGCGAAATCGGTTTTCTTGATAGATATCACTGAGAAAAATGTTTCAACTATTGGAGTACGAGTATATGTAAAAAAAAAATAACGAACCTTACATGCACATTTTTGACTGAAATTATTGGCATACTGTTCTGTAAAATATAAAAATGTAGTTAACGTAAGTATTGAATCATTATATCTGAATGTTTATCAAAATATAAAAGGCAGTTAAGTATACCTTAACTGCTTTTAATATAGCACTCACAATAATCATACACAAAATGCGAAACACCTACTTTAACTTTCTTTTGATTTCTGACGAATTGTTTAAATTTTACTCTTAGACTACGCTTTATTGCTGTTTAATGATTTGACTGCCATATAGTATAGTTTATCAGCAAACAATCAAATTAAATACAAGTGAAACTAAACTAAAAGGTAGTTAAATGTACATCAATCTCACGGTACCGCTTTTTGCTATAGCATTAGTACATTATTATTATGTAAGTTTGAAAAGTTGCTAAGTGTAAAATAAAATGTGCTTTGGCTTAAAGAAAATCAAAACTTTATTTATGCTTAGCACTAAAGCGCTTATTACACTTCCTGAATTTAGTCGTCTAAATTCAGAAGCAAATAGAAACCAATTAGAAACTTCTAATCACTGTCCTTATTTTAGTTACTGAATCATTTACCAGTTAAAGCACGACAAAGTTGGACGTGTCGTCTACGAGGATGTCAGTATTGTCCAGACACCAAAAATTGGCCTTTGCTTAGCCCTGGCCGTTGGCTCAATTAAAATAGAAAAAGAAAAAGAAGAACATGGGTGAAGGAATATTTATTACTGCGCGGAAAGTTAGCAAACATGAACATTATGAGTGTTTTAGAGCCAGCGGACTTCAAATTATCTACGAATGGATTCGAGATCGTTTGACATATTAAATCTTGTGACACCGTTTATTCAAAAGCAAGATACTATACTACGAGACAGTATTAGTGCAAAAGAAAGATTGGTTGTAACATTAAGATTTCTTGCAACAGGAAATTCGTATCAGGATTTAAATTCAGTTCTTTAATTTCCAACCCCTGCTGACAAAATTATCCTGAAACATGTTGGGCTATTATAAAGTCTGGCACATTATATAAAGGTGAGTGACATAAAACACTTTTTAATATAAAATATTCATTTATTAAACGGGTAATACTTAAATCAATTTAAAAATTTGGACGTGGATATGGATATGGATGGCTTTTATTACAAACAAATATTCCAGTTTTACTTAAAACCAAAATTACAATTAAAAAAAAAATATATATATATATATATATATATATATATATATATATAATAATATAATGGGATCTGTATTTTAGTTTGTTTTTGATTTAATTTTTAAATTACTTTTTCTTATTATCGAATATCAAAAAGTTTTTCATTATATCCGCGTTGCCTTCAATGAACGACACAGTGTCATCAGTTTCGTATTGATTGGGCGTTGATGACCGAGGAGGAGGAGATCGGATATGTAATTGTATAGATTGTGGTGGTGGTGAAGGAACAGAAGGATGCGGAACTTGAACTATATATTGTACGGTAGAAGAATTTACAGATTGGCTATTAAACTGTGTGGAAGGTGAACAATCCGGGTTTTGTATTTTTTGCGGGGGTAGTAAGGATTGGATGGGAGAATTAAAGATTGATATGATATTGTTTGGATGTTGAAGGATGTGAGGATTGTGTTTGGTACTGGAATGGTAATATGTAGGGAGAGCCCGGCGATTGTAGCATAGAGTACTGTGGGTTGTAAATGGGACGGGGACTGTATACGTTGTGGGGATGATGAAGTGTGAATGGGAGGATGAAATTCACTCTGGGAAGATGATGATCGAGATGGTGTGAATGGTGGATATGCCTAGACATAGCTTGATAGTTATTGTGGGTGATAAAGTAACACCCACAAATGATTCTTCAGACAGTTTATTTAAGCTCGCATAAAAATCACATCTGATATTAACTTTCTATAGCATGTTGAGGTTTATTAAATCTCTCAATTGCATTCCAATGGATCTCCAAGGATCTCCCAGTCCTCTTCCTTCGTGTTCATTAAATTAGTAGCCTTTTCTAGAATATCATGTTGTTTTAATGGGGCTTCTTTCTTTTTTTTTTTGAAAGTCCTATCTGTAGAAGATGTCAACTGAGTATCTTCTGAGCAAGATAACGATGAATCCTGAAAGTAATAAAAAAATTATATAAAATTTCAGTTGCCGCACAGAATCGGAATGGAGACAAGTAGCAGAATTCGAAGAAAATGGAACTTCAATCACTGTATTGGAGCATGCGACGGCAAACATGTTGCTATCGAAAACCACCGGAAGTGGTTCTCTATTTTATAACTATAAAGGTTTTTCAGTGTAATACTGTTTGCTGTAGTCAATGCGAACTATGAATTTATGTACGTTCAATGTGGCACCAATGGATCTGTTAATGATAGCTCCGTACTAGAATCTACAAAGTTTTATCAAAATTAGTAAATGATAATTTGAATTACCGCCATCTTTTCCGCTGCCAGGCACAGAAACGGATCCCATATGTTCTATTGGGAGATAGTGTTTCCATTAACAAACATTTCATGAAACCATACCCATTGAACATTAGCCGTGAGAAAAGAATATTAAACTATCGCTTAAGTAGCCCGTGAGTGGTGGAAAATGCCTTTGAATATTGGCTTCACGCTTTAGAGTACTACGGAGACCACTCAATCTAGATCTTTCCAACGTGGATGCCGTGGTTATGGCATGTTGTGCTCTACACAATTATTTGAGAAAACGTGTCCCAGGTTACGTAACCAGAAAATACGTAGATCATGAAAATACTTCAAAGGGCTCAATTCATAAAGGATTATGGAACCTGATGGATTGACTTCGTTAAAAACACAAGTAAAAGTAAGCGTAATGAAGAAGGTAACAGAGTCCGAGACATATTCATGAATTATTTCAACTCAGTGGGTAGTGTTTCGTTTCAAGAAAAGATGATCGATGCTGTACCTATTAATAAATAATTACCATTATCATACCTCTTTTTCTATTGTGTCCTTCACTGAACGGCATGATTGCGTTGCAGATTCAAAAACTGAGACTATCATAGTACCATATCGTTGGTATATACACATCTTCATTCCCTGAACCGGTATTTTTTCGACTTGACCTTTAATAAAAAGGTTACAAATAATTAGTACAATATAATATGTATTGGTAGTAAATAAGGGTACCTTGGTTGGTTTTCGTAACCAATATTTTCTAGGTTACATTAAAGGTAGTTCGGGATAAAATTGTCTTATACTCATTGTTCGGGATGTCGTTCAAAATTTAAATTCAACAGATGACAGCTGCAATATAGTGCGCTTGTCGGGATAAATAACTCGTTATCTGACTATGTACTAATAAATAACTAAAAAGTCAATGTGCATTACTCGCAATTAATAATATAATAATAATTATTAACCTTACCTTTTAATTTATGCTAAAATTTGTTTTCAAATTGTCAATTTTTTTCAATGTTTTTACGGTAGCGAATTCATCTATATTTTTATATAAACTCAAAAGCACTTGAAAGCCCTCATTTCGTACATTTTGTTCATATAGTTTTTGTCATTTTTGTCCCAAAGATAGCATATCTTTATACAGCTCTAAAAATATTGAGCATTACTTCTTTTCTTTTGTCATTTTGTAGGTAACTCGCTGCGCACTGCACTTGCACTTCAAACAAAACAATACGTCCTCACGCACGAAGAGCCACGAGCGACTGAAATCAGTAACTAAATGCGATTACACCTTCCTAAATGCGTTCCTAATTAGGCTGCAATGATTTAGTCAGTCAGAAACCATCCTTGTTTCGAATTTAGGATGCTAGCTTGCTAAATGCGATTATACTTGACTAAATTCAGTAACGACTGAATTAAGACGACTAAATTCAGCGAAGTGTAATAACGCCTTAATAGTTAATTTAGGAAAAACATTGACAATGATTTTATTCTTAAAGAACCTGTTTTTTTTTTTGAGATGTTATTTTCTGTTCTACCAGACCGTTTTCAATTATTATGATTCTTCATCTGATGAATCGTCAGATTGATCAAAACTACTGTTTCGGATTTCCTCGCATTTAATTTACTTAATTTTAATTCCCGACGTTTCTGGTGCTTTCCAGCACACATGGTCACGGGAAACTGAGGTGATTGACGTCCCGATGTCAGAGTTAACCTGGAGTACTTTCAGCTTTTTAACTATTACTTTTGTTTCGATCTAGGCAGAATGAACTTACTGCCTTGAAGTCTTGTAGGGGTATACTTGGGATTGGTTTTACTTTTATTAATTACGGGATCTCAAGTGGGTGATAGTACCCAGCCTCCTACTCTATTGAAATTAGGATGTTTTTTTTTAATTTCAATAGCCTCACATATCCTTGGCAGGAATATATGTTCTTTCACGAGGATTTGTGGTCTATCAAAACTGATGTAATGGCGGAAGCCATCTAATATATGAGCACAAACTGCAGACTTTTCTTGTGGACATTGAAACGTCGAACACCTCAGTCCCCCTTGTGATCATGGGTGCTGTAAAGTACTCAAAATGTCGAGAATATCTCGCAATAGAATCCGAATCCGTAAAAAAATAGTTTTATTTTAATGTATAGTGTTCGCGTAAACATAAGAAATCATTATGGTTTACGGTCATCTGCTACCTCTTTTATCACTATGCTGACTAACTTCTTGCCTTTGTTAAACCAAGGCATTACTAAATATTTAAAACAAAAAATTATAATGATGTAAGAGAGAGGAGCTTCCTTATGTTCGGAATCTATTGCACGCCGTAAGAGCTAAGCGCGCAGGTATGTTCTACTAGGGCCTAAAAATTAAGATTCCAACGTTTTGTCGCATGAAATCGTATCTAGCAATCATATTGTACATATAAGTGATATACAAAGCACGTTTTCAAAAATTGTTGGACTTATTAATATTTTTTTTTAAATCGATTAATTGCTATTTTTACATAATAAAAGGTTTTTTAGTGGCTTATGGTGTGGATTTATCAAGTCCGCATGGCTTCGTATACACGATAACTTTTGAAAATATCAATTGTTCAACTCAATCAATTTTTAAAACTCTTCATCTATCATGTGGGAAGCCATTGAATGTAAATGGCAGGTTAATTTTGTTTAGTTTAGTTATAATTAATTTTTTTCGGCTGCGAAATGTCTGAATAATCAGTGTTTTAGCAGCCTTGTGGAATTTATTTTACTAAATAGAGACTGCGTCACCACCAGTTAGTTCGGCGTCAATCGCCGTCGTGAGTGGACACTGTATCGATTGTTTGCAGCGGCTCAAAAGGATCGCTGTACAACATACAATATCTTCGAAACCAAACTTTACATACTTGATTATAATAATCAGAGATTTTATTACAATATTTTAAAAGCACAGAATAAATAATAGTAGTACGTACCAAAAGTAAGTAGTATGTAATATTTATACTTAAATACGTCTTGAACTCATTATCTTGTATATACAGGTATTTTTGAAACGCTCCCGAAAACGAAGACAGACGACAGTACTAACTATATCTTAGATGATGGGTGAAATATAAAATCGATCCTGATGAAAAAAAAATCATCTTTTCACAACGTTTTATTAGCTTTATTCACGCTCCATCGTGTTAGTATAGTTAAATAAAACGTTAATTTCATTAAAATAAAACATGAAAATACTTAAACATTAAACCAGCAGTGGAATTTAAAATAAATAAATCATAAAATCAGCTGACTAGGGTCAATTTCGCGTCGAAGCCAAACTCTTATCTAGCTCGGTACAGGTCCCGTCACGCAAAAAGAACGCTGAGCGATAGTGGAGGGTGTGTCTGCATGGATACAGTCGCGTTCTAAAGTACTACATGGTACTAGGCTGTTGTTTTATAATATTATAATAGTAATTAATGGTTTTATTGTAGAATCATAATAGGTACTTTACTAGCTACTTAGAACTTTGGAAGAGGTTGAAATTCAAAATTTAATAATGTTTGCTTGAGTATTATTTTTATTTCTATCGTAAAATAAAGTAGTTTGTAACAAGAAAACTTAAGCTAAGGGTGACGCCGTCCATTATACCGTTGGAACATGGAACATGGAAGCCAGATGTCGATGGTGTATTGGTGTTACTGGATGCTACTGCATCATCACTCATCAGAATCATCATCATCAATGCGAATGATAAATGTTTCCGTCATCAGGTTGACCACATGGTAATTTTTCGGTATTCTTTCAATACATTTAACTTTACTGCACAATTTTCCCATTCATCTTCTATTTACCTTTTCGTTCACTAGTTCAGTCATAAAACAATAGATATAAATAATTTTTCTTCCTTCCTTTAAAACCATCGTCGCGCGTCACGTGCGAAGAAAGCCTGTGTGGACTGTACATTAAACATCGCTTTTCAAAGCGCGGAAGAATGAGGAACCAATAGCGTGCGCACAGTAATACTGGCGAGCATTCCCCGTCGCGCCCCTTCGTACCACGCGCTGCCGCCGCCCGGCCGACTGTGTGTCACCTCGCGTCAGCGCCAACATATGGGAATTCTCAAATTTACCTACTAAGATTTGTTTACAAGCGACATAAGAATTAGAGGCGGCAATTACAATAAAACTTGCAAGTAATTTTTAATAGTTTTGACGTACCTCTTTTCAAATGAAAGTGGATGGATTAAAAACGGAAAGTCAATAAAAGTAAAGTAAAATAATTATTTTAGATTAATTAACTGCCGATCATAATTGCAATTGATTTTAACTATTAAATTATTCAATACCATTTTATTTCTATTTTTTGTACAAAATCAAAATAACCAAACCCAATTAAGTACGTTTATTAATTTCATTATCATTTTTGTAGTAACAAACTGCTTGTTTCGTCAGGTACAATTGATTGTCTAATTGTATTAAAAAAGTTACAACTATAACTTCTAAATTCCATATGAAAGACTAGTCGTAGGGATCATATGGAAACTAAACTTATAAAATAAAAGTTGGCAATGTCATAACATTTGACGGTCTGTGGGAATGTTCAAAGTGTAGGCTTCAGTTTTGGCGGGATTAATTATTAATTTTAGTTTTTGAGACAGTTCCGTGTTGACTTAGGACACGCATGCGCGAGCGACAGTTCAATTGTTTTTTTATTAAATTCTTATTGTTATTACTTGGTATTACCTACTTGTTATTACGTGTTATTCTTGTTGTTACGTTTTGTGTTTCTTTTTTGTTTTAATAATGCCTAACGCGTACGTTTATAGTGCTCGTGAATACGGCAACATGTTAATGTGCCTTGGAGAAGCTTGCGGGAATGCTTCGTGCATTACGAATTTACCGAGAGAAATTCCCGACCACTCGACACCCAGCTGACTCTCGTCTGATAACAGCAGCATTTCAGCGAGTGTTGGAAAATCGACCCATTGCTCCAGTAGTGGCAGGAGGTGGAAGTCAAATGACTGTTCACTCCGAGGAGCGCATTTTAGATGTCGTTCGCCGGTATCCGAACCTAGGTACACGAACTATCGCTAAATTGTTAAGACGTCGGGATGGAACAAGTGTGTCACACTGTTCAGTTCACAAAGTGTTAAAGTGTAACCGAATGCGGCCATACAAAGTGCACAAAGTGCAAGCTTTAGTTCCCGGCGATCACGACCGCCGACGAGTTTTCTGCCGTTGGTTATGGACCAGCAGCAACAACGTGTGCCTGGTTCCATTGAGCACGTTATCTGGACGGACGAGTTGACATTTACCAGAAACGGCCTGTGGAACCGAAGAAATACACACGTGTATTCAGGGGTTAACCGTACGCTGTTCGACAAACCGGGCACAAACCCGATGGTCGGTTAACTTATGGCAGGTTTATTTAAGGATCGCATACTGGGACCAGTGTTTCTGCCACAGCGACTTAACGGACAGCGATACCTAAACTTTATAAATGGACAGTTGGTTGACATTTTAGACAACCTATCGTTGGATGAATATCGCCGCACATGGTTCCAGCATGATGGTGCACCTCCACATGTCGTGAGGTTCGTCCCTGAGCGCCTTACCGAATTATTTGATGATCGCTGGATTGGCGGACTAGGACCACATGCTTGGCCACCTCGCTCACCAGATCTGACCGTTAGACTTCTGTGGGGGTATGTGAAAGGGTTTTAATCGTGAGTGTGATAGTGCTGACGAAATGCGCCAAAGGATCGTGGATGTTTTCGACAAACTACGTGCGGACTGTGTCGAAGACCACACGATGATGCCCCCCTGCATGAGGAGACGCAACACCAAGCCCACATCTGCCTCGAAATGAATGGAGCACAATTTGAGCCGCATCTCATAAGACCACGGAGGATTTAGAGCGGTAAGCTGTTCCATACCTATTTTTTTAAATAACTTGGTACTGAACTGATCTGAATAGGTACATAACTGAATACATCAGAATAATAAACATACCTACACGATGAATAAAACGCATAACTCTAACCTTGTTAACATTTCATTTAAGTATTTTTTTCATTAGCGGGGAATCGAACCAGTTATTTGGTTTAACCCTGAATTTGTATTAAAGTGGCTACGTGGAGACAAGCACAGTGGCAAAATAGTAGGTTAAGTAGATAAGTTAGGTATTTAAACAAGTGTTGTAAATTATTAGGTATTGTGGTACCATCGCTAGTAACGGGCCGCGCGAATTCGGCGTTCGCGCGTATATTGACCCTAGTCAGCTGATTGTAATTCAGTAATTCACTGCTAGTTTTATGTTTAAGTATTTTCATGTTTTATTTTAATGAAATTAACGTTTTATTTAATTATACTAACACGATGGAGTGAATAAAGCTAATAAAACGTTGTGAAAAGATGATTTTTTTCATCAGGATCAATTTTATATTTCACCCATCATCTAAGTTATAGTTAGTACTGTCGTCTGTCTTCGTTTTCGGGAGCGTTTCAAAATATACCCATAGATTATATAAATCTCTCTTTAACTTTATGTTCTAAAGTGTCATTTATGTAGACAACGACCCCATCACTTTGAGTAACTTTGTTCGTAGTGTTGTAAACGTAATACCCGGGTCTATTTGGTAATGGAATATCAGAATTTAATCTGCATTCCGTCAATATTAAAATATCAATATGTTCCTCAACTAATGATAGGTTAACTGAAAAATCATCAAAGTTCTTATTTATAATCCTGATGTTCTGAGTAGCTATCGAAAAAGCTGGTATATCCGAAGGTAAAAGATTGGGAATTTTATTTGTGTTGCAGGCAAAGCTGTTTACATTATTAATGTAATCTAATTCATGCAATTATTGGTCTTCGCTATCCATTATTAATAGGCAGAATAATCAAACATATTATCTACAGTCTTTGTGAAAATGTGAAAATAGTGAAAAACTATTTCCGATGATATCGTTAAACAATAAGTAGAAGTATGGGTATAGTGTCGCGTTTCTAATTTCGTACATGGGATGTCGATTTATATTTAAAATTAGAAGGGGTAATAGTGTAATTGATGTATAATTGTAGCAGTAATAATCGTTATATAAGTAAATAATGTGAGAATTGTCTTTTATATATTTAGGGACTGAGTGTAAAATCAGATGATAGGGATTGGTTAATACATGATTTAGTGTTGTGTAGAATATTTGAGAAAATGAGTAAGTGTTCATACACATTTCTGAACAAGTTAAAGTACGTCAATAAAGTTATAAAACAGGCCAAAGTACAAAGCAAGCATCGTTAAGTTACAAAAACAGAAAAAACATTTTAGGAAAAGTAATATGGAAGCTAGTCAGTTGTTCATCAGCTTTTGAAGCATTGCCTCATTCGTAATATGGATGATAGGAGAATTGTCGTCCTTCCTCGCGTATACACGACCATAGGATGTCCAGCAGTATTTGTAGTTCTTGGACCTTCTCAAGTCTCTTGCCAAGAAGAATAATCTTGATGCCTTCGGTGTAAGATAGTCCGCGATAAAAATGGGACTATCGGGATTTCTTTTGTTCCCCAAGTGCTTAGCGCATAATTTGTCACTATGGTTCCGTTTGTTATATGACTTAGCTCTTTAAGAATGTCTTCATTTAAAAGAGTCAAGTTTAATTCAACAATCACAGAATTTTCTACGTTGTGCTTTTGTATTTGTAAATATCACTAATATCACCCTTACTGATAGTGACGTTTATGGTTTTAGAAAGGTTTTCGATCATGCTAACCAGACCGTGTTTTGACTCATTAGTATCAAAAGCTACATTTTTTATTTCTATAGTAGTTTTACGGCTATTTCTCAGGGTGTCTTCTAGGCGGTCCTCAAGTATGGCAACATATTCATCCTTTTTCTTAATCTCCCCTTCCAAACGCTCGACATTCTTCTTTAACACGGCGTTCTGCTCTGCCAGAAATGTGATGGTAGTTTCAATATTACTATTAGCTTCCTGAATTCCTTTTAATATCGGGAATAATTTTGTAATTTGGGCCTCCTGTTTTCGCATTTGGCTGTCTTGCCTAAGCGACGAATTTTCAAATAATTCATGCATTTCGTGTCGGAATTCACTATAATCACCTCTGTTTTTCTCGTCGTCCATTCTTTCCGTTCGTCCGTCTTGCCCTTGATGAAATAAACCCGTAGGTTTTTTTTGGTGTATCGTCATCAACAATACTTAAATTAGACGCGGAGTTTGTTTTGTCCAATGAACTATGTGGCTCCATGATATTGTTGTACTCGTAAAGCGGCAGTTATTATAAGTGACAATAGTAGAATAGATCTCGCCTAACAACGCGTAGTTTAAGAGATAATGAAAAATTAAAGTAATTCAACAATCGGCTTGGCGCGTGAATGGCGCATAAGCCTAGCCGACCGATGAGAACTGAGAGTAACCACCAGATAACCCCGGTGCACTAGGCGTCATAGCATAGTCGTAAGCGAGGTCTCCACCTGCCATTAGATTTACCATGTGCTCGGCGGTGAAGGAAAACATCGTGAGGAAATCTGCATATCTAAGAAATAAAAAATTTCGAAGACATATAAAGTCCGCCAACACGCATTAGGGCAGCGCGGCGGACAATTCCTTGCACTAAAACCCTGAGAGAACGCATGTGTCCGGCAATGGGACGTATTAGGTAAAGTCCAAAGTTTCCGGCCTACCCACATTAGATTAATCAAAGATACAAAACTTTCAAGTCATAAAATTACTGGATTTTTGGTTCATCCCAAAAAAAAAAAAACAATTATAAAATTATTTCATTTTGTTACAGTGATATAGCCTAATAAATTCAGACTGACGATAAAAAATTTCAAAATGAATGAAATCGAGTATCAAGCTATGATAAAATTTTAGACAAAAGAGGGGAAGACACAGGCGCAAATCAAACAACGTTTGGATGCTTTGTATAGGCATTCTTCCCCTTCGTACTCCAACGTAAAATAATTTCGTATAGGAAGAGAATTAATTGATGACGAACCGCGCCCAGGACAACCGTCTGAGGCCATTACGGATGAAAACACTAAATTTGTGGAGAAGACAGTACGGAAAGACAGACGGCTAAAGACTAAATAATTAGCAGTTATCAACAAAAACTTTCAAAAACAACAGTGATTAGAATCCTGCACGAACATTTGGGTATGAATAAGGTCAGTGCTAGGTGGGTCACAAAAACTTCTTTCCGCTATTCAAAAACAAGAACGAGTGAAGTGCTGTACTCGTCTAGCGTCCGTGTTCGTCCTACTTGTTTCGCTTGTATAAAACGGATGGAGCGGCCGCCGTGAAAGGGGTCTTGGCTCTGGCATGGTACGGTGCACTTGTGGTATTCCGCTACTAGCTCACATTGCAAACGAATTAATTATTATTCTCAACTATAACATAAGTCTCAGTACAATTAATAGTTGATTAGCTCTGTTCTTATCAATGTGATCTGTGTATTTCAAAATTGTTTAAAGTGATATATTGTAAATTAATCTTATTTAAAAGAAAGGGCACGCTGGGTTTCTTACTGGTTCTTCCCAGGACATGGGTTTTATTCAAACCAGTGGTAGTAGTACTATATTAAATAAAAATGATTCTATTCTGTCCTAAAGACCTTTTCCTTGTGACTCTATACATTCTTATAACATCCTACATCAGAAGTAGGATTAAAGCTTTCTATTTAAATTTTACATTCCTAATGCTCATTCTACACATATATAAAATTTTATTTTTGTGTACGTCTGTTATGTTCATTTTTGTGTATGTATAGTTTCATTATGCCATTTTACTGAGTGCGCGAGTCAATACAAAATATGGGTTAGACATAGAATGTAAAGCAAAACCGAGATAATTATAGTTATAAGCTTGGTACCTTTAAGTGAGGCGAAATGTCTTATTGAACGCAAGTGGAATGAACTTGGTACATTTAAGTCTTCTAAGAATGTCCTTTAAATGCAAGTGATTCCAGGAGAAAATGAACCTGGTCTCTTAAGTGTGACAAGTTCTTTTAAGTGCAAGTGATCTTAAAATTGCTCTCGAGTTTTTGTAAAAAAAAATGTGTAACCTGATTGTACGTTTTGACTATAAACTTGCTTCATGATCAGTTTATGACAAGAAAAATAATTGTCAGTTGATATACATCGCCATTAATATCTTTTTATCAAAAATAGTTTCTAATCAATTTGTATCATTGTAGTATTTTAAATAGACTCGTGAAATTCCTGGGGCTGGAACCATGCAGGATGGCAGTTTTGGCAACTTTATTACTGGCAACACCGTCCGTCCCTCTTCGTGCACAACGGAAGAGAAGTGGAAAGGGAAATGTTATAGAAGAGGGTGCATCATGATTCTTAGGCATTCTGTTTTGAGAACACGCGTCGTATTAGTCAAAGGGTAATTAAGTTTCCTGAATACAAAAACTGTAATATTGAGTGCTCTGTATAAATATTAATTGAATATATAAGTTGTGTGCATATTTATTGATAATAAACTGTTTCCTTGTGTTAACACATGTAATCGGGTCTTTCGCGTTACACCGGTGTGTAATTGTGACGGGAAAATATTACGGTTGGTCGTACTGTATTGTTCTATGCCAAGTGTTAGGTGCAATGCGCTGTTTTGTTGCTGAAAATGATCGTTTGCGTAAACGGGAGAGTAAGTTGAGCATCCGCTCCCACAACTTTATTATTTTGGCAATTGGCCTCCAGAATGGTTTTTGATAGTAATGATTACCGAGTAGTGTTCTTTTATTTAAATAATTTTAAGAACAATTTCTAACATCAGAATTGAAATAGATTCTGACATCAGAAGTGGGATAAAGTCCCTGTTATCGTCCACATATAACCTTCGAATAGTGTGAGGGTTATTATGTTCATAAAAGACTACGATGCGCCTCGCGTATGATAATATTATCGCCTTTGTTTTTATGTTAAATGTCGTAATGAAATTTGCTGCCCTATTCACGACATTGACGTACCATTAAAGTGAACAGTAAAAAATTTCAAATAAAATGTTTTAAGACAAAAATTAAACCCTTTTGTTCGTTTTATATTAAAAGTACCCGCAAGTTCTTTCATTATTTCTTAACGTACCCAAATATGTTAAAAAATGTCGAAAGAAATGTCGGAGGCTTTCTAGATGAGTTATTGTTTGCATTCAGTAAAAACTTAACTTGTTCGAGTTTTGTTATAATTTAATAGTTCATGCGAAATATTATTTACATGGGCCACATTTTAAAGTTCGAAATGTTTAAGCGATGTACCAAAATAAAGGTTAAACTTTAACGTGCTATGAATAAAAAAAAATAAGTAGCCCTTTTGTATTTTAATGTATTAATAAGTGTTACAGTTTACACCGAATATTATGTAGTCGACAAAATTGGGGTTTGATGTCGAAAGCTGCGGCTGAGCCCTGGACAAATTGTTGCAACGTACGGGAAAGCTTAACATCATTATGCGGATTCCCTATAAGATCTCGTGCGTGCTGTCACGCCATTGCTACAGTCTGCAACTTCTTGGTGGATCTTACTGCAAGACAACTCAAGCAGCCGCCGAACACATGGTGCTTTGGCGCGGCGAATGGACACCGCACGCCTGCTCAGCTATCGTTACGAGTGGTGAGCCGTGTCACGCGGATATCTAACCAACCGAGACGACTTAATGACGGTTGCAATTTGTGTGATGCCGTTTTTGCAATGTGTGATATTTAATACAGTTGCTTTTTATATTTGCAATGTGTGTAGTGGCCTACGCCTCTGCATGCAATTGCCTTTTGCAATGCGTAGATCTTGCGAAGTTGCCTCCTTCCTTATGGAATATGTGGTGGGATCTGTCGCTCCACATAGTTGCCGTTTTTGCAGTGTGCTATGGTTTGTGAGTGCCAAGTCATACAGTTGCCGTTTCTTAAGGGAATGTGTGGTTAACTTTAGAAGTCCGGAATTCTATGGTTCGCAATACATTAATTTATCTTCATTTCTTTAAAATTTTAATTTTGCAAAGCAGATTTTTTATTTCTTTCATACATCTGGATCTTTTTACATCTATTCCAATCTTAAAGTACTTTGTATACCTATCTTACGTGACCAGTGTTGGATGTACTTGATGGCACGCTTATGCATCTGATGTAGTTGTTTCCATGACTTTTGCTTTTACTGTTGTGTACTTAAAATTTTACATTAAAACTACTTAGAGTAAAATCCAATATGAAAAAAGTTTCAGGTACTGCATGTTGAGCGGGCTTACACGTATAAATACGGTCTGCGTGTTGGGCAGGCTTGACGGACGAATACGGTCCGCGTCAAGCATGTTACAGATAGTTCTGGCGCGAATGCAGCGCGACAGCTCGCTGGCGCGCGTTTGGCTGGGTGGCCTGTGTCTTCAGTGTATAGTGCGATCTGTGCCGTATGCGCAGTGTTCCTCAGAGAAGATTGTGTTAGCTGTGATATGTGTTAAGCTCTAGTAGAAAGTGTTAGATACTGAAATCTGATTTGGACGATGTTTCCAATTCTGTAAAAGCTTAGTATGTATGAAATGTATTCAAGGGCTCACTTATTGTGTGCTGTTGAATAAAACTTGGTAAATATTTGAAAACAAGAGTTTATCGTTTCATGGTCAAAAAGGGCCGAGAAGTGAAAGTTACATTTAGCCAGTAACGTTCCTTTAGCCTCCACACGAGAACGTGTGAATTCTCTGGAGAAGCCGTGTTAGGAACGAGGGTAAAAGAATAAAATAAAATATGTAGTAATTAGGGGAGAACTGCAATCTCCCACCCGTTCTAGCAGTATAAAATATCGCGCAGGTGACAAAGAGGGGTCAGTCTGTAATTTCATGAGTCTCACTGTCGTCTACTTATGTAGGCAAGGAAGATCGTGTTATTGAGAGGCTGCCCTATGTTACATTTAGATGGGTAGTATTGCTGTTGGTTTGCATACTTTGGTTTTATCATGTAACCGGGTCCTTCGCGTTACACCGGTGTGTAATTGTGACTGGAACATGTTACGGTTGGTCGAACCGTATTGCTCTATGCCGAGTGTATGGTATTGCACCATACACTCGGCATAGAGCGCTGTTTTGTTGCTGATGAGTTTCTGATAGTAAGGAGGGTGTGTTACCGAGTAGTGTTATTTTATTTAAATAATTTTGACAACAGTTTCTAACATCAGAAGTGGAACTTTATAGGGTTGTCAATAAGCTGGTAAACCACTTTTTTAAATATGGGTATAAATATATAAATAAATATAAGCAAAAATTGGCGGTTTATTACATGATGTTTTTGTTTAGATCGTTTATTTCATAAATAATCAAGTATTACAAGCCCTAAATATATTACTTGTGTCATTTTACTGTTGATTTATTGAGTGGCAAATATTAAAAAAAACTGATGCATTGTGTTTTTTTTCAGATATGTCTCGCGTGTATATCTCAAAAAGTTCAAAGCCTTGTAAAAGGTATGATCCTTTAATATTAAAAAGTGCAATAGAAGCCTATGAAACTGGGAATAACTCTAGTTGAAATAGCTAAGCAATTTAATATAGCTCAGTCTGTTTTGCACAGACATATAACAAGAAAATTAAAATCAAATGAACAAAGAGCTCTAAGTGAAGAAGCAGAAAATATATAATAAAATATATTAACATCTGTTCTGAGTGGGGTATCCATACTTATGACTTACGGATAATAATAAAGAAATATTTAAATAGAATTGGATAGAAATTAAAAATTTTAACAATAACTACATTAACATTAACATAATCAACAATAACTTGGATTATGCAGAAATTTCTTAAAGCGTCCACAACAAAGAAATTTCATAAATAATAGCCATAATATCAAAAGATCTGGGGCTGCAGCTAGATCTTTTGATATATAACCACATTTATGAAGATTATTTTAGGGACAAATTCCTTAGAGGATGTACCATTATCTAACATCGTGAATTACGATGAATCTAACTTACTGATGACCCTGGAAAAAGAAGGTTTTGTCTAAGAGGGGCAATACCCTGAAAGAGTCACAAAGTCGTCGACGTCACTGATGATGGCTGCATCCAACGATGGTGCATTGTTGCCCTGCTACGTAGTGTATAAAGCCGCTCATCTTTACAATATCTGGACTACAAATGGCCCCGCTAAATGTTGATATAGACTAATTCAGGCTGGTTTGACAGCAATACGTTTGAAGATTGGGTGAAACCGTATTTCTTATACTTTAGCAAAATAGCTGGAAATAAACAACCTTTCTTTGCACCTGTTTTAGATGTCATAAAAATGTCGAACATAATGTTCACTTTATATTTCTTCCACCGAACTCAAACTGCCTGACACAGTCACTCGTGGCCTTTTGAGCCTATGAAAATGTGGCCGGGTACTGCCCACAATACCGAAGAATATATTCCTTAAATTACTTAAGAAAATGCTATAAAAATGGAACCTAATGTAAAACAAAACATTCTAGCCGGATTTGCGAAAGCAGGAATAAGCCCATTGAATAAAGAAAAAGTACTCAATAGATTGCCAGGAAATAACACAAGATTAGAATTTAGTACAGAAGAAAAAGAAGCAATTGATGAATCAGTTTTGTCTTTATTAAAAGAATTACGACATAGATCGCAAAATACACGAACTAATAGAAAGATGAAGAAATTAAACGTTATTGCTGATTTACACAGGGTCAGTAACTGGCTCCAAACTCCAGGCAAGTCAGTGCTGACCCGATACTAACATAGTGTAAATTAATTTGTAGTCAGTACAGCGCTGTCGCAATCCCATTTGCTAAACATCTTTTGGACACTGGACACAACCTAGCCAACGATCACTCCTTTAAAGTCTTACATACATGTAATAAAGGGCTGCGACTGTGTGTGTGGAACAGTTAGAGATATTAAAAAATAATAATAGTAACATTGCACTGCTGAATGAACAAACAAATGTTTTTAAATCACCTCTCTTAAATATCTTTAAGCCTGCTCTAATAACAGACAGTATTATCGCATGACGCAGTCGCTCGCGCTACTTAAGTAGGGAGCCGTTGCGTCAGCGGGCTGTATAAATGGCAGTTGTTTTGGCTCGCGCTCACTTAGCGGTCAGCCACCGCAGAGTCTACATCACCTGAGGATGCCTCGTGTGAGGCGAAACACGTGTCGTATTGTCGTCAGTGGTGTGTCTTTCTTAGTGTAGTGGTGTTGGGAGTAGTGGTGCTGGATTAGTGGTGACGGGGATAGTGCAATTGAGGGAGGGCGGGAGGTGCTCTTCAAACTAGGTAAACACATCATTTTATTTTATCGAGCGGATGTACGCAAGGTAATTTTACCAACTTTAATATAATGGATTTCGCAAAGTAACGCCTGATTCTATTAATTAGGCAATAAAAACCCAACACATACAGGAAAAGAAAATTTACTATCACAAGTACCTAAAATTAAAATTAAACTAAATACTAAAGAAAAAGAAGGTATTAGCAAAAAATCAAAACCACAAAAATGTTGCAATAGATTAGGAAAAGGCTCTGAAGGAAAACAAATTTTAAAAAACAAGAAAATTTACATTTTGATTTGATCGATATTGCTAGGATACCTGTAATATTGGAAGACGATTTTACTGTATCAGAAGAAATTACAATTCACAGTGGTAATTGCCAAAAAAACTGTACCATTTTTGTGCGAGAAACAGAAGAAAAAACAATAATGAAGCAAAGTGATTAACCATCTTTAAAAGTAAATGATAATGATCCTTTCACTGAAGGAAACAATTTAGATGAAAAAAGATTTATGACAGATGTACAACAAAAATAATTGATACAATTACAAGTTCCAAAACCACTTAGCAAGAAAAATTTTATCCCATGAAAAAATTATATGCTAGAGCAATATTAAAAATACTTTAGAATTTGAACCTAGTACTTAATGACATGGACATTCTTCGAGATCTAATGGATCTTGAAGATTAAATCATACCCTATACCAAACCATATGTGATCTCATATCCTTCGTATATAAGCTTACAATTTGTGTTTTTTTTCTGTAGGTAACACTTTAAAGTGTGTGGTATCATAAATAAAGCTACATAATTCAATGATTTTATTTGATCTTAAGTTTTTTAAGATTTTGAGTTGTTAATTAAAGACGTTTTTATATTTTAGTTGCTAAAGCGTATTATTTTATTATTATTTGATATATAATAAGTTTGTTGATTTTGTAAAGTTTAAAAACTTAAACAATAATTTGAAAATGTTCATTGAATATGTTTTTCACTTAAAAAAGAACAACAGAAGTAATAAGTGGATTTTATTTCATCACAATTGACTGGCTAGATACTGGTTAATTTCACTTTGACTGACCGTTATTGGCCCTGCCTTCAATTACGTTCACAAAGATGAATAATGACAAACAAAATAAATAGGTAGGTAAAAGTTGATTATTACATTAGTACCAGCCCTGGTAAATTTCTCTATGGACCCTATTTGCATCCCTATTAACCTTAATTTCCGGGTGAATAGGGATAGCATATATTTTTACGTTTTTTGCATAAATTTTAATGTTAATTGCATTGTTTTATATTTGATTAAAAAGAACTTGAACTTAAAACAGAAATATATACGTGAAGTTTGGATTTGTCCCTATTCACCCCATATTACGGTAGTTTCATACAATATTGTAAATTGATTTTATTTAAAAATAATTTAAAATTAATGAATAGTTGATTGCATTGGTGTTTATCGATTAAATACACATTAACCTAAGATAAAAACAAAGTTTATTTACTGATTGTAGCCGGTTTATTAGTTATGAACAATTAAATACCAATTTTGGGATATTAGCCAAAAATCATAATTTCCACTATAACTTGAAATTCTAAGACATTAGGTTAGGGTAACCTACTCAAAAATGCGTGACCTTCTCCCCCCCCCCTTCCTCAAGGCTACGCATCGACCTTCCAAACACTCTGTATTATTCTCCCCTTTTCCTTCTCAGGTAAGGAGCATCAGGAAAACAATGTGTCCACGGCCTTTAACTCCACCTACGTAACGGAATCCTCTGAGTCCAATACGTGAAGGCCATGGGGCCAGGAAAAACAAGCACTCGGAAGCACTAGCTATCCTGACCCCACCGGCGGATCTGGTCTCTGGCTCTGCCGCCAACCAAGTTTCGGCCGCGAAGGGTAGGGAGAGTGGCGAAAATCTAAATATATGACATAAAAACTCAAAAATACATATAATATGATGAACTCAAGAGCTTAATAAAAATTTCAGAGAACTATGGAATTCAAGAAAAATACACTTTAAAAGAAAATAATATTAAGACAGTAAAATCGTCGAAAAAAATCGATCAAAGAGAAAATATTTGTTATCAAAAGAAACTGAACTAGACCGTCCTCCCCCTTCTTCTACAACTTACCAGCCCAAAATTCACGGTTCTCAGCACAAAATTCAAAGCAAACAGTAGCAACCGCCTGTCCCTCCTCCTAAATCAATTGCCTTTAATAAAACTTACATTTGTTCTCCCAACACGGCTGGTCCCCGTGGGAGTGATAGATGGCAACACTCCATGTATAAACATAAAGAAACTTTTAACAAAAAGACAACGACCTGTATATAACTACGTTAAACGTGAGATCACTTATAAGGCCACGTTCACACGGTCATACTTTTCCCGTATACCGTACACTAGATTTTATCGAACATAGTAGTGGCAGTATATAATATGTCAAACTGTTCACATGGAGTCCATACGGGAAAACATCGTGTTCGAGATACATTTTTTACCGTATACCGTACGAATTTGCCACAGAGAATGCCGCGCCTCCAAACGATTTTATCGAATACAAGACGCAGTGGCGCTTATAATCATATTGTCTCGTTCACACGACTCGCCCATTTGAAAATCGTACCGTACGCACTCGCGCGCGTGCCCGCAGTTGTCCTTTGAATCACACAATTATATAAAAAGGATGAACCCAATACCTCCTAGGACGCTGCTTGCATGTCCGTCTATAAAACCAATATAAAGGTTGTGGAACACGTGGATCCATGATGGGGCGCACTATACAACTGGCTGCTTTTCATTCGATTTACCGTATACGAAAAAATCGTATGGTTGTCGTGTGTCGTGTGAAAAAATCGAATCGAATGGTCGCTGTGTGAACGTGGCCTAAATGTGTCAAGATTTATCGAAATGGAACATGCCAAATGAAAGTCCTATAATATGCCAATTTAGAAATTTCTGAACTAAATTGGCATATTATAGGCCTTTCTGAAATGATATTATAGGGAAAATATATTGTTATTATTGTGAGAATACTATAACAGAATAACTTATATTGATTATATTTTTATGTATTACGGTCTAAAACAAAACGTGTTGGATTGGTGAACAGAAATGGTGTTGGATTTCTAATTAAAAAATAATTAAAGAAGAACATTAAAAAATTTATACCAATATCAGACAGAGTTGCTAAATTAGAGCTAAATTTTGAATGCAAAACATTTAATATAATACAGGTGTATACACCTATGGAACAATCTATGGAACAGATCGATTCTACAAGGATCTCAAAAAGCAATAAATAACACTAATAAGGACACATTGGTTGTTGTTTCAATGCACAGATTGATAACAACTGATGACAAGTCAATCATGGGCCCATGGGGATACGGTAAGAGAAGTCCAAGAGGAGGTCACATTAATTAATTTTTGTTTCGAAATAAATTACATATAACAAACACATACTTTAAGAAGAAACCAAATCGTAGTTGATTTAGATACACCCAAATGGAGTATCACGAAATGAAATAGATTACATCCTAGCACGAAATAAAACAACCCTACGGATCACAGATTAGTTGGAGCATCGATACTACTTAATCATAAACAAATTGCATCTAGAAAATACTTTGAAAAGAGGTCCACAACCGGTTTAATAGCTACAGAAAAGAATATCTAAAATTTTTATTCACTGATAACGTAAACAAGTACAATTTACAAACATTGAACAAACGTATACTACTTAGTAACGAAAATCAAAGACTGCAACAATAATCTTCCCAAGAAATAAAAGTACTCTACCAATCTGAAACCATTACAGACTTATAAAAGGAAGAACACTACTAAAAGAAAAGAAAAATAAAACAATATTTGAAAAAGAAACAACTTTCTGCCTTATACAAACTAATTAAAAAAAAATACATAATATTCGAAAAGAGCATCGATATAAAATCATTGAAGAAGAACTGTAAAGTGAGAGTCAGTTAAAAAGCATATAAATGATTAGACTCTCCCAAAACTTGATTGCACAATTAACAAGAAATAGCTCTCAAATAACTAAAAGAAACCAAATATTAGAAATAGCTACTAAATACTATATATACATCAAGGTATGAATGCCGTATGTCTTGTAAAATAAACTGAAGAATTACACGTATCAGACTGCGAAAATGTTCCGCAAGTTTTAAAATGTGAAATAAGCTATGCTATAAAACAACTATACACTAAAAGTCCTGGAGAGTACCGAATTACAAATGACACACTAAAAGCGCTTAAGAGCCTTACATCTATTTAAACAATTGTATTTTATCAAATCTTTGCAAAAGAAGTGGCATGTAAAAAATACGTTGTCGTATAAGGTGTCGTAGAGGCGATGGAGGAAACTGAGGGCAGAAGATGGGCGCAGCATCTTTCTGAAACATGAAAAATTGCCGTTGCCAACCCGCTCGCCAAGCGGGGCAACTATAATATACCCCCATGAATAAAGTTACGAAGAGACGGCCCCAGTCTCCGGCGGCCCCGCTATTCCCGCCTATGGTGGCGACCATGGTAACGGCGGGGCAGGGGTGCAAATCTCGGTGGGTTCGGTTTGCCAGCCAGGACGACCCGACCTGGCAACATACATCGCACGCACGCTAAGGACTGACGAGAGATCCTGGAGCTGGAAGAAGAGATAGACAAGTTGCGCTGGAATATTATAGGATTATCTGAGGTCCGAAGAGAGGGGACACGGTAATCCTCGAATCCGGCAACTTGTTTTATCACCGTGAAGGCGACCATCTGTACCAAGAAGGTGTCGCATTTATCGTCCACAAGTCTCTCGTTAACAATGTATAGATTGTGAGTGTGTCGACGAGGGTTGCGTACCTTATACTCAGAATCGATAAACGGTATTCGGTGAAGGTCATACAGTTTAACGCACCAACTTCGGCCCATCCTGATGAGGAGGTGGAGGAAATGTGAGGATATCATAAAGCCATGCATTCCTCAAAACCCACTATACGTTGTTAAAGACTTCAACGCAAAACTAGGCACAAGAGAACGGTGAACTGAAGATAGGGAAATTTGGAATAGGGTAACGGAACCAAAGGGCCAGCAGCTCGCCGACTTCATGGAGAAAGAGGGACTCTTTATGATGAATTCTTTCATCCAGAAGCGGCCCCAGGAAGTGGATCTGGTCGAGCCCTGACGGTTCGACAAAAATGAGATTGGCTTTGCGGACGACCAGACGACAACTGTTCAGTGATGTCTCAGTGATCGCGGGCGTGCAAACTGGTAACGATCACCGAATGGTTAGAGTCACACTCAATCTAAACGCGTAGTTGGAGAGGTCTCGTCTAATAAAGTTAACGCTCCGTCCCCTCGTGCTCTAATCCAAAGTCCTGAAACCTTTCAGCTCGAGCTACAAAACCATATTCAGTGCCTAAGATTGTAACGCAGTAGACGATATGAATAACAAGCTTCTGGACACTGTCCATGCGGTCGGAGCGAGGTTCTGCAAGACCCGCCGCAGAAGTACACAAAATTTTCCGAACACACTTTTAATCTCATGGTTGTTAGACGGGAAATGAAGCTGCAGTCTTCAGCAAATTTGGCAGCGTACAGGCAACTGAACAGACATATCTCCAAATGCATGCAGGGACTTACGTAACTTCAATATAGCTCGTATTGAAGAAGCGATCGAGCGAAACCACGGCTCCAAAGTCTTCGCCAGAGATCTGTCTGCCAGAAAGAGCCAACTCTCGAAGCTGAAGACCGTGTGTGGCAGCGTCGTTTCCGGACACCTGAGATTTTGAGTGAGATTGAGAGGGTTATGTGAAGCTGTACATCATCGTTGGAGCCACACGAGGGTGAGTAACGATCCAAGAGCAAGTCTTATCGGACACTATTCCGATGATATTCCAGACGTCAGTCTGGGCGAGATTAGAATGGTTTTCTAGCACCTTAAATCGGCAAGGCCCCAGGCGAGGATGGAATTACAGCGGAGCTTCAAAGCGGGTGGAAACCGGTATTTCAAGTCCTTCAGAAACTCTTTAATTCATCCCCACGGTGGCACTTCACTGGAGCGTGGAGCTGAAGAGCGGTGGTCTTGTTCTTCAAGAAAGGCGACAACTCTTGAAGAACTACTGAGACTGATTTCCTTCTGAGCCGGTCTACATGCTTTTTTCGAGTCATTACTATTCCTCTCGCTGCACGCAGACTCGACGACTTCAGACTCCCGACCAAGCCGGTTCCTAAAAGGCTTTAGCACCATAGACCATACATACCCTTCGTCAAATTGTACAGAAGTCCGAGGAGCACAATTTGCTACTAAGTCTGGCGTATGTGGACTATGAGAAAGCCTTTGTTTTCGTTGAAATTTGGACGGTGCTACAGTCCTTCAGCGGTGCCAAGTTGGCTGTCGGTATATCGAAGTTTTGAAGTGCTTGTACAGTGGGGCTACGATGGCTATCCGAGTATAGAATCAGAGAACGAAACCTTTCAACTGTAGAGAGGTGTAAGACAGGGTGACGTTATATCCCGAAACTCTTCACCGCTGCATTGGAAGACGTTTTCAAGCTTCTGACTGGAAAATATACGGTACATCAACGGCGAGTACATCACTCACTTTCGATTTGCTGACGATATAGTCGTTATGGCAGAATCACTGGAGGACCTAAGCACTATGCTCAATGACCTCAATAGTGCCTCCCAACGGATAGGTCTTAAGATGAACATGGACAAAACAAAGATCATGAATAACGTCCATGTCACACGTGTGTCCTAGTTGTTGGGAACTAAGCTCGAAGTTGTTGACGAGTATGTTTACCTGGGATAAACAGTCCCACTAGGTAAGCCCAACTTGATCGAAAGGTCAACTGACGGATTCAACTCGGCTGGGCAGTGTTCGGGAGATTACGACCCATCTTCGTTAGGCATACCTCAAAACCTCAAAACTAAATTGTACAACCAGTGCGTGTTGCCAGTGATAACCTATGGAATTGAGACGTGGTCGTTCACTGCTGGCCGTATGAGGAAGCTCAAGGTCGCTCAGCGAGCTATGGAGAAGCTATGATCAGGGTTTCTCTGCGTGATAAACTTAGAAATGAGGATATCCGCAGTAGAAACAGATGACCGACACAGCCCAACGGATTAGTAAGCTGCTGAAGTGGCAATGGGCCGGTCATATAGCTCGAAGAACCGACAACCGATGGGAAAAAGGTTCTCGAGTGGCGGCTTCGTACCGGCGGACGAAATGTGGGGCGTTCCCTACTAGATGGAGTGACGACCTGGTAAGATATGCAGGAAGTCGATGGATGCAGGTGGCTCAGGACCGTGCTTTGTGGCATTCCTTGGGAGGCTATGTTCAGCAGTGACTTGTGAAGGCTGTAATGATGAAATGATGATGAAAAATTGATACCTTCTGACTGGCAAACTGCTATAATTACTCTTCTCTATAAAAGGAAGATCGATCAAGTGTGGACGATTGTAGGCCAATAAGCTTACTTCAGACAATATATTAATAATTTTCAACATATTACTTATAATAATCTTAAATAATTTAGAAGAAAGTCAGCGAGAGAACAAGCAGGGTTTAGAGCGGGCTTTCCGACAAACGACCACGTTTTCTATTACTCAAATTATTGACAGATAAAATGATTAGAAGAAAAAAAGTGTACGCGTACATCGATTTTGTAGACTATTTAAGGCATTCAACTCATATATCATACATCCCTACGGCTGACGCTCCAAAAATAAGGAGTACATATTAAATATATCAAAAGCCTGAAAGAGATATACAAACAGAGCAAGGCTGTAGTTAAATTAGAGAAAAAGGAACACCGTTTAATATTCAAAAAGGAGTGAGACAGGGGATCCTATCTCGCCGTATTTATTTAACGCAATTTTAGAACATGTTTTCAGACAACTCAATTGGCATCATATGCTGAACTAGAACATATCGCGTTATACAGCGAAAACCAGTTATCTCGAAATTTTGTGAAAATGACTTAACAGTAGTACTCGTATCCTACTCTATTTTGGTGCTCTTTCATCTGCGAAAACCCATTAAATGCTAAGTCGCATAATCTTTGAGATAGTCAATTGGAAGATCAATTATTACGAACACTTCCGAGAATATTTCTCATGCACAAAAAGTAACCAGACATAATTATGACTACTAAAGATTTTGCTCAATAACATTATTTACCACGATTTAGGCGGCTTTACCTCAAGAGCAGTTCCACAATTTAGTTTTTTATTTCAGAAACAACCATTTATGAAGACTTAATTTAGTTAGATTATATGCACTGCGAGATACAAACTATTACATTGTTTTATTTTTTTTACCCGACGGACTTAAACAGTGTTAAATTACATTCGTAAAATGTTCATCTACGAAAGAGGCGTAGATCTAAATATTTTCTTGCAGAAACTAACGACAAAAGATTTTTTTCCACGGGTAAAACAATTATAAAAGTTTAAATCAGTTAAATAATGTGTACTGCGCAATGATGCTTGTATGAAAAATATTTATAACTAATTAATTGGTATTCTCTGAGGGTAATGGCAGTGCCATGAAATCACTACAGCGAAAACGATTAAACCAGTTTACGCGCGGTGGCGCTAGCGTCTGTGTTGTTTATACTTGTTTGTCATTCGTGCATTTTTCGGCGGCAGACAAATTGAAGTTTTTTATTAGATACGTTGTGTAACTTGTGTAGTGATAATAATATTATTGTGATGTGTTCCAATAAGGTCGATATCGATTTTGCAAAGCATGGAAACGAGATAGGTAAGAAACAATAATTTTAATAAACAATAATTCATTTAATGCCGATAATGTGAGGTTATGAGACAATTACAAAGTGGTTGGGTGAATAAAAGCCTGTAATAGCTATGATTAATGTGTCGAGTTGAGAAAGAACTACTTACTACTACTTTAAGCTTTAAGTAGTAGGTACCTATAATTTACTGTAGAGAAAATGCATAAATTATGTTTTTATGAATGCCTTGTTTGTACGGACGCGGGACCGTAAGTTTCTTTGCATGGTTTGAACATTACTTTGCGGGAATCGGTGACATGATATTAAATTCATTACCTACCACTAATCTTATTCCATTGGTACTGTTTGGCGGGTTTTTAAATATTTACTTTATATTTTACAGAATGTTTAATCGACGACGATGGCGACGATCAACTTATCTCTCAAGCATATGATCAGCTTATTTCTCAAGCATTTGTAGAAGATAATGAAACTGATACTTCAGGTCTTCACGCTTTTATTAAGTTTTAACCAACTTCAAATAAGAAGGAGGTTCCTAATTATTCTACTATACTTAAGTTTGTCATGTTATAATCTTTGCCGATTGTGAACCAGTTTTAATGATTATTAAAATTTATACTTTGAGGGTCCCATATAAATTAATCCCAAAGAATATTGAAGTATGTTTATCTATGAGGGTTCCGTACCTCAAAGGAAAAAGTTAGGTTTGTACTTGGGATGCCTAACTTCGTTCCTACTAACTACGAAACCCTTCATTGTGCGTGGTCAAACACACCTGGCCGGTTTTAGGGTTCCTGCCGAAGGGTAACCAACAGGGCCCTAATACTAAGCCTCCGTTGTCCGTCCGCCCGTCCGTCTGTCAGCGAGCTGTATCTCAGAACCGTAATAGGTAGACAGTTGAAATTTTCATAGAATGTGGTTCTATTGCCACTATAACAAAAATAATAAAAATAAAATAAAACTATGTTTTTTCGTTTTATGGTACGAAACCTTCAGTGAGAGTCCGACTCACTTGCTTGGCTGGTTTTAAAAGAATTTTCTCTGTAACTTAAGAAGAAGCTTTAATCGTAAATTTATTTGATATAAAAAAGTTTATTGTCTGTCTGTGATTTCGCAATTAATAATTAGAATAATATAGATGTTTTAATTAACGGCCGCTTTTTTTCCACAGTTTTAACCCATAATGAAGACTCTGCCAGCCATTTAATCACGCTTGATGATTTGCTTGGGGCGTTGTTCACTTCTGCAAAAACATTAAAGAACTTGCTTTGGACGCTTTAGGCGAAGCTGATAGAAAAAATTACGATGATGATCTGAACGATTCTTCTACGATTGCTACAATTATTTTAATGGACATTTTGATGAGGCATGCAAAGAGCAAAACAAGTTAAACGCTGGAGAAAAGCTAATCCTTCTTTATGGAAAGTTAATGTCGCGAAGAAAAGACGCGCAGAAGACTCGGTTTATCTCTATAAAAACAAAATAAGACCTGCAAAAGACCAAAAGCAATAGACTGCTCGAAGTGCACGTTCGATGCTCTGATAAAATCAACGAAGAGGCTAGAATATTCATATGCAGAAGGTTTTGGAGCTTAGACTACGTTGGACAGAAAAATTCCTGCTAGCTAACATGAAGTCAAAACTACCAAAACGTTGTTGTTAGAAAACGAACTACTAAAAGAGCTTATTCCGCAATGCTTTTTAAAATAGAAGATAAAATTAATGTCTGTCAAAAGTTTTTCTGCAAAACTCATTGCATTTCCCAAGTGTGATACATAATGCTATCAAGAATAGGGATCTCATCGGCCACTTTAAACAAGACAACGATCCTCGTGGACGTCGTGCGCCAACTAATAAAACACCCTCTGAAAAAGTAGAAGAAGTTCGTAATCACATTAGGTCGTTTCCATCAATGGAAAGTCATTACATAAGGAAAGATTCCAAGCGCATGTACTTAGATTGTAAACTGTCCATCGGTAAGATGTACTCTCTTTATGTTGAAGAGTGTGAAAAACGTAATAGCAAACCTGTGTCTGAGATAACATATCGACGAATTTTCAGAAACGACTTAGGATTCTTTAAACCAAAAAAAGACCAATGTCTGATAAGTATGCTCGTGGAGATGCAAATAGTAATCCAAATCTGGAAGTGGAATATCGAGAGCACATGGCTAGAAAAGAAGCTTGTAACAATGAAAAAGCTAAAGATAAAGAAAGAGCTAATATGCTAAGAGAGTTTGTGTCAGTATCATTCGATTTACAAGCAATTCTGCAGATTCCTAGTGGTGACATTGGTCTTTTATATTATACAAGAAAATTAACAGTGTATAATTAACAATTTATAAAAGTGCTTTACCTAACAATGCTCATTGCTTCCACATGGTCCGAAATTAATGGAAAAAGGGAAGTTGTGAGATAGGGACAATCTTGTACAACTATTTATCGGAATGCACACCGAATTATGTAACTGAAGTGAGCATGTTCTCGGACACGTGTGGACAAAATCGCAATAAAAACGTGGCAGCAATTTTTATGGGCAGTACAAAAAATACCAAATTTAAATATTATTGAACAAAAGTTCTTAGAAAGCGGACATTCGTATATGGAGGCAGATTCGATGCATAGCAGCATCGAAGCGTCACAGAAAAATACAGCAATCTATTCTATGTTGGATTGGATTAACGTATTCGAAAGAGAGTCTAAAACAAATATAAAAAGACAACAAAAAAGTTGTGAAGGAACCATACAAAGTCAAAGAATTGAAATATTTTGAATTCAAAGATTTGAAAGCATTATCGGACCAAATTCTGAAAAATACAACCAGAGATACAGACGGAAAAGTAGTAAAATGGTTAAAGATAAAGCGATTGAGGTATATTAAAGGAGAGGCGAAGATATTTTATAACTACAACATGTCTGAGTCTTTTCAACCATTGACGTTTGTAAAAATTTGGACAGAAAGAAAATCCGGGTTGGGCAAATTTAGATCCGGAAACACAAAGAGCATAATTATTGTATTTAAGAACGAAAAAGACTCTCGATAATAATTTGTCCGTAACACCTGAAACCAGTGCAACAAAATATTTTCCTGACGAACTTCTGCAGCTTTACAAAACTCCTTTAAGCATCAGTGCTGCCAAAAAAGACTTGTTACAACTATGTGACAAAGGTTATTCAGAAGAGTTGCATGCTTGGTTTCAGGGTTGAATAGCAATGTTGCATGTAAAGACATGCTACCTGATTGCACTGTATCAGACGAAGATCCTGCAACATCTGATGAGGATTAAACTATTTTTATTTTTGTGTTGATTAATTTTTCAGCATTAAAACTTCATTTTTATTAACATTATACTTTTCATTTAATAATTATCAATATCCTTAAACCACCGAAACTAAGAATAAACCAAAATTAAACATAACAAAATAATTTTGGTTATTTAGTTATTTTTTTTAACAGCGGTAGAGCCGCGCTGCAGCTTCTGCTGTAGCATGGATGGGCCGGCTCGAACCGGGGGTGACCTCAGGAATACCAACGTAGGTAAGAGCTTTGCTTCTGCGTTTCGCTTGATGATGCAGGTGGCTGGAGGTCCAATCCCCATAACATGGTAGCGGAATTTAAAAGAAAGAACTACCCCAGGAGGTACCAGCACCCTGGTAATGGAGAATCCCTCACTGAGCATCCACGGTCAAGCTACCCTCTTCCTGAGCGTGGGTGCTCAGGCTGCCTATTCTGGGGCAAAATCCCGCTCTATACTAACCACACAGGGCAAACAGAGCAATAAACCATGGCGACCCCTGCCACGCTATCCGTGGACTTCTGCAACATCAGGGACTTCACTCGAACCTTAACGCCGTCCACTACCATCTAGAGACGGCGAAGCCGCCTTGCTCTTTTGACCGAGACGCAGGTGTCCTCTCCGGCTGATAATTCGTGCCTCTCCTACCCGGGGTACAAATTAGAACACTTTTTTATGCCCCGGGCTGGAGTTTGCGTATACGTCAGAGAGGATATCTGTTGTCGACGCCTCGGCAGTTTTGAAGGTACGAACTTGTCCATCCTTTGGCTGCGCGTAGACAACGACGACCATCCCCGCGTCTACGGGTGCCTCTATAGATCCCATATCGGTAAGGTCGACACAGACCGACTCATCGACCTCGTCCAAATGGCTACAGATTTCTTGCTACAACAGATTCCATCCGTAGAGATCGTGATACTTGGCGATTTTAACGCCCACCACGTTGAATGGCTCGGTTCACGTTTAACCGATCATGCGGGAGATCTGTTTATGACTTTGCCTTGGCATATGGTCTGACACAACTGATTACTTCGCCTACACGGATTCCAGATGGAGGATCATACACCTCCCTGTTGGACCTTCTGCTGACCTCTCATCCGGACGGATATCAGGTTTCCGTCGATGCCCCTCTTGGCTCTTCGGACCATTGTCTGATCCGGAGGTGGTGCCACCACGCCTCCTCGCGGTTGCGTTCTGCAGGTTTCCGCCGTTTGGCATTACAGGTCGGCGGATTGGGATGGGATGCGGTCTTTCTTTGCATCCCACCCATGGGGGCGGGTTTGCTTCGCCGGATGATCCCAGCGCTGTTGCTTGATTCTGTCACCGATGTGGTGCTACAGGATGGAACTATTTATTCCATCATCTGTGGTACCCATCGGTGGCAGATCGCAGCCTGGTTTGGTCGCTCCTGTAAGACTGCATTACGCAGTGGGAGTGTTATCAGGCCTGGGCTGAGGCTTGGCGGCTCGGGTGTAAACACCAGCATGCTTAAAAGAAGTATAACCGCCCAGGTCCTTCAAAGAGTTATTGCCAAGGCAAAGTCAGAGCACATAGGCAGAATTGGCGAGAAACTAGTTCGCCTTCCTTCGGGAACCCGTGCATTCTGGTCTCTCGCCAAGGCTGTCCAGGAAATTTCTGTAAGCCATCACTACCATCTCTGCACAGGAGGATGACTACTGGCCCACGACGCAAAAGAGAAAGCCGACCTTTAGGCTCCTTTGCGTCCAATTCGACTCTTGATGACAGGGGGAACACACCGCCACCATCCGTAGTGTGAGTGCCTATGCCTGATGCGATTCACACAGTGCTCAGTACGCAAAGCACTCTCCTGGACATCCACAAGTCGAGTGGGCCTGATGGAATCCCGCCAATTGTGCTGAGGACGTGCGCCCAGAGTTGGCACCGGTTCTAACGCGGCTTTTTCGGTACTCCCACCAGGCGTTGTCCCGAATTCACAGACAGCCGTGCACCCCGATCCCTAAAAAGGTAACCGCTCTGATCCGTCCAATTACAGCCTATCGCCATCACGTCCTTGTTCTCAAAATAATGGAGTCAATTATTAACTGCCAGCTCATGCGGTACTTGAGGAGCACCAGCTGATTAGTGATCGCCAGTACGGTTTCCGTCGGGGTCGCTCAGCTGGTGATCTTCTTGTTTACCCTAACACATAGATGGGCGCAAGCGATCGAGTCCAAGGGGAGGCATGTTAGTTTGGACATATTCGATCGTCTGGCACAAAGCGCTTCTTTCGAAGCTTCCTTCCTTTGGGCTTCCGAGAAATTGTGCAATTGATCACCAGTTTTCTGGCTGATCGGAGCATCAAGGTCGTAGAGACGGTGCGTGCTCCGATTACAAGACTATTAACGCTGGTGTTCCACAAGGCTGCGTGCTATCACCAACGCTGTTTCTTCTGCATATCAATGATATGTTGCAAACCGGTAACATTCATTGCTATGCGGATGACAGCACTGGTGATGCTCTATACACCGGCCATGCCAATATTTCTCGGGAAAACGTCGTCGAGTACCGGAACAAACGTAAGTTCAAGTCGAGACTTTGTTAGACAAAGTCTCGGATTGGGGCGACTAAATCTAGTCCAGTTCAATCCCCAGAAGACACAAGTTTGCGCGTTTATAAAGGAACCCCTTTGTCGTATCACCTCAGTTTCAAGGCGCTCCCTTGTTGCCTCAGCCAGTTTCGGAATCCTCGGCGTTGACATATCGAGGACGTGCAGTTTCGTGGTCACTTGGGAAGAAGGCAAAATTAGCCTCTAAAAGCTGGCGTGCTCAGTAGAGCGGGCAGTATTTCATGCCGGCACACCGCCTGCAACTTTACAAGGCGCAGGTTCGGCCTCACATGGAATACTGTTCCCATCTCTGGGCAGGGCTCCCCAGTGCCAGCTCCTTCCACTTGACCGCATTCAGCGCAGAGCGGATCGAATCGTCGACGACCGAGTTCTTTCCGATCGGCTTGACTCACTAGCACTGCGTAGAGATGTTGCATCTCTTTGCGTATTTTATCGCACGTACCACGGGAGTGCTCTGAGGAATTGTTCGACTAATTCCAGCCGCTCAATTTGACCATCGCACATCGCGACAAAACTCGCGATACCATCCATACCATCCGGATGATTGGCGGTCCACCACTGTGCGATTTAGAAGATGTTTTCTTCCTCGCACAACTTCCTTGTGGAACCGATTACCACCAGCGATTTTCCGGACCGATACGACTTAGGGACCTTCAAGAAAAGAGCCTACTCCTTTTAAAGGCCGGCAACGCATCTGCAATTCCCTGGTGTTGCAGTTGTTCATAGGCGGCGGTAGTCACTAACATCAGGTGACCGCAGGCTCGTTTGCCCCTCTCCTATAAAAAAAAAAATCATTGGGAATACATTCATTCAAAACAGTTTTCAGTTCAGGTAAAACCAAGTATATTTTCAATTTTTGGTTTTATTTTGAATTTATGGACAAATACAACATTGAAGTCAATGTATTTTTGTAAACAACCATAATACAATTTGTTTTAACATTAACGGTAGTGTTATCCAAGCTGTTCCTCGGTAAATTACAATAAATACAATTTCTACATTTCAGGAAAACCAATTAAATAGGGTACTCTGAACGTTAACATACTTTTTGCTTTTAACTACTAGTAGATTACAATAATTAACATTACAGTCATAAAAGGATAAATTATACAATCGTAAACCTTAATTATTTACATAATCTTGGTTCTTGTAAGAAATATTTTTGTCGCCAAAATTCATTTATTTCAAAGCTGATTTTGACTTATTAATTGGTTTTCGCTGTATAACGGCGATATGCTGATATCTCTAGATATTGAGAGTCGAAGTGCGGACTTCATATGAATACTGAAAAAGAAGCGTCCTAACTAACAGAACGTTAGATAGCGTTAGATTGCCTACGAAGGTGCAAAATACATTGATAGAGAATGTGGACAACTTCTTGGGCAGAACATTTGTTTTCATACCAAATTGAAAATGAAGTCGACCGTCTTAGTAGCCGTGGCATGGTCACCCGTGGTGAACAAAGAAGAACCCCTTGGCTGACGCGGTGCAGGGCCGGCGAGGTGGCCACCTAAGTGGGCTTGAGCCCACTTCAGATGTGTCCGGTGGGCTGCGGCGAGGGTTGTCTTCTCCCCTGCTGCAGCCGGTGGAGTCGTGGAGGAAGAGGAGTGTTGGTATGGCGATGCGCCACTCGCTCTATCCTCCGCGACTCTGACGGAGTGGCTACGTTAATGTGGTACTGGTGGGGCCGCGGGGAGGGTGTCGGTATTGCGAGGCGCCGCTCACCCTACCCTCCGCGGCCGAAACTAGGTTGGCGGAGGTCAGAGGCCAGATCCGCTGCTAGGGTCGAGAATGCGCTCGATTTTCCTGGCTCCGCGTATCGCAAAAAATTTACAAAAGATGAAAAGTGAAATAATGGTAAAACTATAGATGAATG
Source organism: Parnassius orleans (assembly GCA_029286625.1). NCBI lineage: Eukaryota > Metazoa > Arthropoda > Insecta > Lepidoptera > Papilionidae > Parnassius > Parnassius orleans. The sequence goes on along the minus strand of JAGSMP010000848.1, from coordinate 23,444 downwards.
TGTTTTTCAAGAAAAGTGAAAATCAAGCGAAATTATTCCATTTTTTTTAACCGTGAAAAAACAGTAGTCAGTAAAACCACCCATAACGTTAACTACTGTCCTGCAACGGTTTATCATGCTTTGTATCAAGTTATCGAAGTCATGCTGCGGGATATTGTCCCAGGTCCTGCTAAGATGTCGAAAAATTTGCTTTTCAGTCGCAATGTTTGCAGGAAAATTCTTAAAAGCCCTTCTTGGAGCATTTCCACGCGTGCTCTATGAGGTATAGGTCTAGTGATTGCGCGGATCAGTCTAAGACCAATACGCCGTGCTCTTGCAGCTAGCTGGTCACCACGTGCTGTGTGCGGACGGGCGTTGTCGTGCATGAGCGTGAATTTTGGCCCATTAGTACTCGATGTGGGTAGACGATTTGAACTGGCACCTGATTGCGGCTGTTTTCAACAGTCATGGTGTTTCTGATCCAAACGTGGTCTGTTCTTCCACCAACACGAATTCCCCAAACCCTATTCGTCCCACCGTGGTATGGTTGGACTTCCTGAGGGTATTACAGACGGCTCTCACGACCTGGAACTCGCCATACTTGTACTCTTTGCGAATCAGTAAAGTAAAGAGCACCACAGACCACTAATCTTCGTCCACGATTTCGTCGGCGCAGTGCTGGAGTACAAGCGGTCTATGAGCAAGAAGGATAGCTTCATGCAGTCTTCTCCTCGTGGTTTAGTCACTCACAAACAACTGGTGCTCTGACTGGAGCCTTCGAACCAACTGCATGGCCATAACATTTGGTTGTCTTCTCGCGGCAACTTGCAAAATCGGTCTTGTCGTTGGGTGGTTTGTGCGCTTCCGCCTGGGTGTCTTTCAATCACTTCACCAGTAGCACGATAATGTGACTTTAACCTTGATATCACGTTTTGTTTTCTTCCAATCTCAGCAACAATCCGTTGAGTAGCCCGAGCTTGGAGCATGCCTACAGCTCTTAACATTTCCTCTCTCGTTAAATGGCGCCGATGTATGATGCATACAGTGGCATAAATTCGTAATTAACGGATAACTTGTTTTAAAACTTTAATTTGGCAAAATTACAAAAACTATGGTAGGTAAATTGAAGCCTGAACGCTAAAGTTATGCTGCGCAAATCTTTTGTTTTAATATAGTTTTTCAAATTCAAATTTGGAATCATCTAAAAAGGCCCAAAATATTTTTTTTCAAAATATTTTAAAACCTGGCGGGTTTTAAAATATTTTTGAGTTAAAGAACTTTATACAAAATATCCCAAGACAGTGTTGACGTATATATATAGAGACGTATTACTGATACTTTTCATAATAGTTATCTAGTAAGGACGGTATAAAAAGCATGAAAAGAATTGTTCAACAAGAAATGGATTGATAAACTGCATAAAGGATGACGGAGATGAAAATCACATTCAAAAATCCGTTACATAGACATACCAAGCTTATAAAAGGGTGTTAATACCGAGTGACGATGAAGTTATCACATTATATGAAAAGACGTATCCTACGTAAGTTCTATAAACATTACACAACTAAATTAATATAACAATTAACATTCTAGTCGCGGTAGCGTTTTTTTCGTTTTAATATTAAACAACATCATGTAAATGCATACAGATATCACCTGATGAATACTAGAAGGTCAAAGACCCATGGCCGGTGAAGGCGAAGATACCTAGTTTAAACGTTGCCAATCCGAATTACTCAAATAAAGTAAAAAATCAAGCAAAAAATGTACTTACGGCTAACAATTTAAGGCATAATTCTTATGCGCGAAATTAAAAACAAAGGACCACTGCTGCAGATGTCAAACAAATTCAAGCCAAAATTTACTTAAAATAAAGGGTTTAAGGCATAATCGTCTATGCGCGTAGTGACAATAAATGGGATGGGGTGTCGGTGGGTGCGTTTGTCGAAATTCATATTTCTCTGGCGCGTGCGAAGATTAGTAAGAAAGTAAGTCACTTAGTCCGACGCCGGCGTACTTGGGGATGGTTAATGAGTCGCTTGACCTAATTTTCGTTTTCGTCGTACACGTCCTTTGAGTTTTAATTGTTGTTTTTTTTGGTTTTGCGGACATTTTAATAAGTTTCTTAATTTGTTTGTGATAGGACACGTTAATAAGATAATAATAGTTGTGATAAGCTGGTGTGACAGTTTGTGCGAAATTGTACGTTTTTTTTTTTTGCGAATAGCACTAATACGCAATAGTGTCTGCTGTATGGGGCCGGCTATTTACAACAATTACCCAAGTGTTGGAGGATCTCAACACTTCATTATTTAAGACAAGGCTACAGAAACTTTTTAGCAGACAAGGTGTACTATAATATTAATGAATTTTAATGGACAAAATGTATGTTAAAATTTGTACGTTTGTCACATGGATATTTATTTATAAATTGTATTATTATTAATGTAATTATTTTGACGATGGCTTATAATAATTAAATAATAGTGATAATAATGTACCGATTGACTTATTAGACTTATATGTAATTTGAAGACTTTATATTTTTATTTTTGTTAATCTAATGTGATATTGTGTTATGAATGACATATCTACGTAAATTGATAAAAGAATTAATTAATTCATATTTTTGCATGCCTTCTGGTAAAATATGGTGGAATCTATACTATATATTTGTCACCACATTCTGTATCACCATATTTGCAAAATAAAGAAATTCATTCATTCATTCATTCATTTCTTTTACTGTATTGTATTTTTTATTTGTGATAGGACACGTTAATACGAGATAATCATATTTAATAACTTAGCGACAATGTCAATTATTCATTCAAATTTTGGCGGACATTTTGAAAATTTAAAAATATGATTTATTTTTGATTATTAAACTTGAGTGATTTTAAGATTAAAGTGATTATTTGGATAAAAACAATACCATGAAATTTGTGATTTGTTGATAACATCGAATTAGCATCGCCCTACGCGTGCCTAATTACCTATGTATGGGCAAGTGTAGGTATTATAATTACCTATGTCGATGTCGCGTGAGCACTGAACGCCGCAGCGTGGCCGCGCCGTTGCCGCTTTTACAGGTCACTTCAGGTCAGTAAACTAATATTATCAAGGATGATTTATTTCTTGTCAATTTTTACGCTATTTATTTTGTTTGAAAAATGCATTTTTTATTTTCTTTTATTATTGTTTATTTTATTATTTTAACAGACATACGAGTATTTCAACTTGTATTAACTGCTGTACTATTTAACGTGATAACCTAAGCGCCATCCAGTATAATAACATTTATTGATTAGAAACACTTTTAAATTGTCTTATAAAATTATTATCATTTGTTTCGTTTTTTAATGAGTTTAGCAGTTTATTATAGATAGTTATGGACATTACTTAAGGGCCTGAGATGAATAGAATAGAATAGAATCATTTTTATTCAATATAGATTATTGTACATAATACTTATTGAAAGTCATTTTTTACTTTTACCACTCGTTCGCAAAAAAAAACGTCTTTCCTGGGCAGAACCAGCAAGAAACCCAGCGGGACTATTTTTTTGAGAAAAGCACAATTCACAATATAATATTTTATACAATTGTTATGAAAACATTTAGAAACAGCATGGTAGTGATCACCTCATTCCCAGGGGTTATTATCAGTCATGTACTCTTTAGTAGTATAACAACCCTTACTAGACAATTTTTGCTTAATAAATAATTTAAACCTTTGATAGAAAAGGTCTGCATATTTTCTGGGACTTTGTTGCAAAAGCTTACATTACTCCATGAAGAAATTACTGACTTGTCGAGTAACTGTATAACTAACTTGTGCTTGTTCCTAATATTTACAGAATGTACATCACTATTTTTAATAGCACTATTTTTGTTTTGTGTACATAAAATAAGTTCTCGTAAATATATTAAGAGGCACAGTTAATATATTTCTTTAAATTTTTCTACGGATCCCTTCGGACCTAGGTTATAAATTGCTCTTATGGCTCTCTTTTGCAAAATAAAAGATAGTTATAGTGTCAGTCGCATTACCCCATGGCAAGATTCCATATGACATTATGCTATGGAAATAACTAAAATAAACTAATCTAGCTGTTCCAACATATGTAAGGTATTTAATCTTTTTACAGCATATACTGCAGAACTATGTTTTGCTAGCTAATTTAGATATATGAGGGCCCCATTGAAGCTTCGTTAACTGTAATACTGAGAAAAACAGTGAATCAACAAGACCCATCTCCTCCCTACTTAAAAGCACACTGGTATTCACCTTTACTGGTATTACATTAGGTGTAGTGAATTTATTACATTTCGTTTTATTACCGTTCAAAAGCAAATTGACGTTGAACTAGTGTACTACTTTTGACATAGCATTATTCACTTCGTCATATTTCATAATTGCCTTCTTAGTCGGAGTATTCACGAAGTATCATTAGCAAATAATACTATATCATGTTTATTCCCCTATCAAGTAAGGTAAGTCATAAATATAAACTAAGAACAGAAAGTTTAATTGAAAAACAGAATAATTGCAGAACCCTGAGCACATCTGAAAAAACAAAACATGTTGATGACTTACCAAATGTCACGAGCTTAAGAGTCTCCGTAAATGAAAACCAAGTTGTTCTTGCAACAGCATTGATTGGTGTGAAAAACAAAGACGGTAATCTAACGCATCTGCGAGCTCTTGTAGATCAAGGCTCTCAGGCAACTTTTATTACAGAATCTGCTGTACAGCTTTTAGGTTTGAAGAAGACACGATATGGAACAAATATTACTAGTATAGCAAACAACTCTATTAAAGCACAACATGTAGTTCATTTTGATATTCACTCAATATTAGATTCAAAGTATGTAATGCAGGTTAAAGCTCATGTACTACCGAAATTGACACCATTATTGCCTTCACATGAATTAAGTATTTCACAATGGCCTGGTATTATGAAGCTGTTAGTTAGCAGACCCAATTACAAGCCAGGGCCCATCGATATTTTGTTAGAGCAGAAGTATATGCTTCAATTATACTAGAAGGTTTACACAAATATAGATCTCTCATTGAACAAAACTCACGGTTGGGATGGTTAGTGTCAGGCGCTACCCAGACACAAATTGATCGACTTGCACATACCATGGTAGTTACAACAAATCTAGTAGAGGTTGATCAATTATTACGCAAGTTTTGGGAGATAGAAGAATACAAACCACTTGAGAAACCTTTACCGCAACTTGATCAACAATGTGAAAAACACTATGTAAAAACATACACAAGAAATAATAACGGACGCTATGTAGTGCGCTTACCATTCAAAGATTCACATGAAAATAATCTAGGTGATTAAAGACAAATAGCACTCACTAGACTTTATCACATGGATAAAAGGTTCAGACAAAACCCAAGTTTCGACAAGATTACATAGATTTTATAGACCAATACCAAAATTTAAATCACATGGAAGATGTAGATCCTAATGAAAAGCCCAAACACAAGATCTATTATCTACCACACCATGCAGTAATAAGGGAGTCCAGCACTACTACTAAACTAAGAGTTGTCTTTGATGGCACAGCACAACCATCTAATGGAACAGCATTGAATAATGAGTTACTAGTCGGACCACCCTTACAACAAGACTTAAGAGATTTAATTATTCGTTGGCGCACTCACAAAATCTGTTTATTAGCTGACATAAAACAAATGTATAGACAAATATTAGTTGCGAAAGAAGACACTGACTATCAGCGTATTCTTTGGCGTAAGTCACCTCTAGACAAGATTGTAGAAAAACGTTTACTTACAGTTACATATGGAACTGCTTGTGCTCCGTTTCTAGCCATTCGTACTCTTAAACAACTAGCACAAGATGAACAACTGAGTTTTCCAGATTTATTTGATATTATGAATAATGATTTCTATATTGACGACTTACTAACCGGTGCGAATGACGAGGAACAGGCGAAGAGTCTACAGAGGAGAATTACTCAAGTGATGTTTAAAGGTAAATTTGAAATGCATAAATGGGCATCAAATAGTGCTGCAGTTTTAAGAGAAATCAAGTTCACGTAAAGTAACTAATGAAAGTGTTGAAATAACTATGGATAATACTATCAAGGCTCTTGGAATACGATGGAATATGCTCAAAGATTTGAACTAAAAATTGATATATCGCTACTCAGAAAACCATTCACTAAAACTACAGTACTATCAGATATAGCAAGATGTTTTGACCCGTTAGGATTTTAGGACCTGTTATAATAACTGCGAAAATCTTTTGCAAAATTATGGTTAAGTGGTGTTAGTTGGACTGATGAACTTCCAACAGAACTTGCAAGTGAATGGGTTAGTTACAGAAATGAGTTGTCACAAATGGGTAAAATAGATTTAGAACGATGGATGCATATTACTTTTGATGGTTCAGAACAGTTTGAAGTTCATGGTTTCAGCGACGCATCTTGTTTAGCTTATGCTGCCGTTGTATACTTGAGAGTTTAACTAAACAAAATGTATTTGTCTCAATTATCACTGCAAAAACTAAAGTTGCACCCGTGCGAAGTTTCATTGCCACGGTTGGAACTTTGTGGAGCAGTTCTATTAGCCAAGCTAATCAAAGATGTAAAAGTAAGTCTCAAAGTTAATGATGAATCCATACATGCTTAGACCGATTCCACTATTGTTCTGTCTTGGCTAAGGAAGAATCCTAATGTATGGAAAACTTTTGTTGCAAATAGAACAACCGAGATAATAAATGTAATAAGTAGTGACCGGTGGCACCACATCAAGTCGGGAGATAACCCAGCTGACTGAGCTTCGCGAGGCATTAGACCGAGTTCTTTTAAAGATTTAGATTTGTGGTGGCACGGACCAAAGTTCCTACGTCAAAGAGAAAGTACTTCCACTCCACAAGTTTATATACCAGACACTAATCTTGAAATAAAACAAACAGTGCATACTAATGTTAATATAAATTCGGAACATACTGATATTAAAACTCAAGTGTGGAAACTCTTCCTTATATTAACAGATATTCAAAATTACAAAAGCTTATTCGTGTTACAGCTTATATGTTAAGATTTATTGAGAATTGTAAAACTGAAGTTCAATCAAAAGAAAAGAAATCACAACCTACATCATTTACTCAGTATTTGACTGTTCAAGAATTAAGAAAAGCTCTAAAGGTATGTATTCGTATCTCACAAGCACTCTATTTTGCAAAGGAAATGGAAATACTGAGTAAAGGAAGTAACTTACCAAAACAAGTAAATTAGCATCTTTATCGCTATTTATTGATAAAAATAATATTTTAAGAGTCTTAGGGCGACTGCGTAATGCTCAAATTTGTGATGATGCTAAAACTCCAATATTGTTATCATCTAAATGTCATTTAACAAATTTAATTATTAGAGATTCACATCTTCAAGCATTACACGGAGGTCCTCAACTTACACTAAATATAGTCCGTAACAAGTATTGGATAATCGGCGCAAAGAATTTGATTAAAAAACTTATTCGACAATGTCTCACTTGCTTTAAATATTCCTCTGCACCGATTAGCCAATTAATGGGTCAGTTACCTTCTTCGCGTGTTACTCCAGGTAAACCTTTCCGTTGCAGTGGAGTAGATTACGCTGGCCCAGTTACTTTAAAATTGTATCCTGGCAGATGTAAAAAACTTGTAAAGCCTATATATGTCTGTTTGTTTGCACAGTCACGAAGGCTATCCACCTAGAATTAGTGAGTGATTTATCCTCCGCTGCTTTTATCGCAGCTTTTCGACGGTTTACTTCTCAAAGTGGACATTGCAGTGATTTGTGGAGCGACTGTGCAACAAACTTTATTGGTGCCTCTAAGGAACTTGATTCTATGTTTAAAAACAGAAAGTCTAATGTAGTAGGGGAAATCGCTCAACTTTTAGCTAATGACAACACAAACTGGCACTTTATCCCACCAGGTTCTCCACACTTTGGTGGATTATGGGAAGCTGGTGTAAAGTCCGTGAAAGGTCACTTAAAACGTGTTATTGGACAGACACTTTTAACTTTTGAAGAGTATGCCACGTTCTTGTCTCAAGTAGAATCTTGTGTCAATTCACGACCATTAACCTGTAAGTAGTTCAGTTGATGACGCCTATTACACCCGGACATTTTTGATTGAAGAAGCACCATCACTGTCCCAGAGGAAAACCTTGAAAATGTAAAATTATCTTATCTAAATCGATGGCAACTACTTCAGCGAATGTTACAAAATTTGTTGACTCGTTGGAGTTCAGAATACCTTAGAACTCTTCAGCATCGTTACAAATGGTCAAATCAAAGTGATGAACCAGAAATTGGTACTGTCGTTTTAGTTAAGGATGAAAGGCTTCTCCGGGAAAGTGGCTGTTAGGTCGTATTTAGATAAGCATCCAGGAAAGGATGGTTTTACTAGAATTGTAACATTGCAATTTAAAACAATATTTTTTAAAAGACCTATCACAAAATCTGTCCTCTTCCCATGGATTTAATTTAGTGCGCATGCTAAAACTGTATACTATGATTGAAATAGTATATTCTTTCTTTAATGTTATTTTACCTTGTCATTTTTAAGGACTATTAGTCCTTGCCGGAAGACGATTAAATTTAGTTTCTATGACGACAACAGTTGGCGCCACAAGTGGAAAGAGTTTTAATTTAGAATTTTATGACAAATATGTAAAAACAATGTGACGTTTAACAAAATAAAATATGACGAGAATTTTTATGTGCAGTGTTTAATTTTAAATAAGTAGTGGTGTAAACATATACTACCGCCCGCGGACTTATTGACAGTGGAGTTCAGGATAGTTTTATGACGTTATCACTGCTCAACGTTTAGGGTTGCCCATTCGCCGCTGCAATTTAGCTGTAGCAGGTTTAGGAAAAAATGTAGTGCATCAAATAAAGGGTGAAACTTCATGCGTGGTAATGCCAACGGATTCTGATAGTCCAAACTTCACTATTAATGCTATAATAATGAATACAATAACAAGTAAAATGCCTGTTGTAGAAGTACCTTCTGAGGTTCGTGCAAATTTTAAACATTTAGTTTTAGCAGACAAACAGTTTGACAAACCCACTAATATAGACTTGATATGCTGGGCGCAGAGCTATTCCATAAAATTTATGATGGCCAACGCCTAGAGATAGTCCTGGTTTACCAGTCGCTCTACATAGTGTCTTTGGGTGGGTGCTCACTGGCAAAATTGATCACAGCTGTCACCTCCACCTATGGTTTCTTCCTCGTTACTTCCACCCGGCTTTTGAATGACGTGGTCAAGCGTTTTTGGGAGGTCGAAGAACCACCGAAAACGTTTATAGCGAACCCTGAAGATGTTAAATGCGAAGAACTATACTCTACTCTTGTGTCACGTAAACCTGACGGTCGTTACGTCGTTCCTTTGTTACTGAGGAAGCTTGTGATAATCTAGGTGAATCTTTCGATATGGCAAAATCACGCTTATTCAAACTCGAAAAGCGGCTTGAGCGCAATGTAGAGTTAAAAAAGGACTATTCTGATTTTATGACTGAATATTCAGATCTGGGCCATATGCAACCCGCAGACGTTGGATCAAGCAAATTTGTAATTCCGCTCTGAGAGTACTACGACAAAACTACGCGTCGTTTTTTATGCAAGTGCCAGAACGAATAACGGAAAATCGTTAAATGATATCGTGTACACTGAGCCTAAGCTTCAAAACGACGTTGTTGATGTACTGACAAAATTCCGTCTTCACGCAATAGTGTTCACCTCCGATATTTCGAAAATGTATCGCAATATAGATTTACGTCCGGAAGATCGAGGTTGGCAACACGTGTTGTGGAGAAATTCTCCAGCTGATCCGTGCGTGAGTTCGAATTAAATACCGTAACATACGGTGACCAGTTCACCATACTTAGCCATTCGTACCTGCATCAATTAGCGTTCGATCATGCTTCTGGTATCCTCAAGCGGCTGAGGTTATACGTCATGACACTTTTATGGACGACGTAACGACCGGAGCACCATCTCTAAATCAGGCGCTTGAGCTCAAAGACGAACTTATTAAACTACTGAGCTGTGCGCAATTTGAGCTGCGTAAATGGAGTAGTAATTCAGCCGAGTTTATTGCAGCTCTACCGTCGGAACATTGTCAAGTACCTAGGGCCTTTTGTGACGAAAATCACGACCATATCCTTAAAATTCTTGGTATCCAGTGGGACCCCGTAGAAGACTTCTTTACGTATTCGTTGTCCGAGTTCAATTCCAATTTAACAAAGCGTGCAATATTATCAAATATCGCTCGCATCTATGACCCAATTGGTTGGCTCACTCCTGTTGTTCTAATAGCCAAACTATTGCTTCAAGACATGTGGCGCCTTCAGCTGTTGGGACGAACCCGTTCCGCCTGAGGTCGCTCACCAATGGCACAACTTTATCTCTGAAATGCAACATGTTAAACAAATTAAACTTACTCGTAGAGTTACATATGATGACGCCAAGAGTTATCAATTGATTGGTTTTTGTGATGGCTCTTCAAAGGCATATGGATGTTGTGTGTACTTGAGGACAGTTCGTGCCAACCATTGTAATAACCATCTGCTGATTGCAAAATCAAAAGTCGCACCCTAAAACCACTAACGGTTAACCGTCTAGAGCTTTGCGGTGCTGTCCTTCTAGGGCGAGTTCTTACACATGCAAAACTTATGCGAGATAAAACCTCTCAGTAAAGTGATCGCCTTTACTGAGGTAACACAGTTCTAGCATGGTTACACACGGAACCTCATAAACTGAAGACTTTTGTTTCCCATCGCGTTGCAAAATCATCGACGATGTATCAGTTGATAGCTGGCAACACGTATCGACATATGATAATCCGGCTCGAAGGACCACTATGAAAACAGTTAGAATTGAAACTCTCGGACATTTGAAAGCGCATGTACCGCCCCGCAACATAGGCAATCAGCTGTTAATAAAAGTAATAAAAAAAATGGCGGATGTTGTCAAAAGTAAATGCAGTCAGCACAAAATCTTAAAATAAATTTTGTAGCATATGTTTCGTTACCAAATAACAAATTTTCAACGCAAATATATTTTACGATATCTATATAAACAAATGTTAAAAATCTGTGCATAAGAAACTAATTTCAAGAAAAATGTATTTATTTCAAACTGACAACTGTCATCTAAGAAATTTTACAAACAGATTTATAAAATATTTAATTTAACGTTACATTATGCATCGAACGAGACGACAAATACGAATAAATACCGCCAATACTACTTTCGCACACGTAACATCGCCTACGGAGGACGACACATCCATGGAATGTAATCCTAGAGGCACAAGAAGAACCCCCGTACCATCTTTGAGGGGACGAAGAGCGCCACCGGCTGGCTTGGGACCTGAAGGAATTACTATCCTACAAGAGGACCCGCTACTGATGGTGTGGAAAGGACGACGCATGCGCTGGACTAAAGAATTAAATATAAGTGTTATGCGCGCGTACTATAAGGCTACCAAAGGAGGAACCAATCTTACATCTTATCGCCCTAAAATGCTTGTATGAATTCCAACAGCTACAGCCCAACCTAACAAATTTAACTGCCCAAAGACTTTCAGATCAAGTACGTGTCATTCTAAGTCGTAAGATTTTGGACGACAGATTACTTGAACAACTTTGCAGTGAGTACTCAACATCTACTATCAATTCAATTCTTATTCCCAACGAACACTTCCAGGTGAGGATGATGACTTAAATGTTAATAACAGTAACCATAATATAAATATTACTAACTTAGACAACGAAAAGTAGAGCAAAATTGTTTTGATATAGATGTGAGTTCCAGGACAGCGAATATATGAGAAAGACTTTTGTTTCCTTCTGAATATAAAAATATACCTATAGAAAATAGACCGAAACTACCTAAACTTCCTAACAAAAAAAAAAACTATATTAACAGTAGCATCAATGAATATTCTATGTAAAGATTATTTTGAAAAAGTAATCAATTTTGGAAACTATGTCTCTTCTTTATTGTTGTGCCCATGTTGTATGTATGATAATGAAAATTCCTGTCATTTCAGTACATAATTTTAAGAAAATAATACAGAACCTAAATGGAAACAAAGAATTCAAACACGAATTGACTATACTCGCAAAATTATAGGAATACTAATAAGCTACCAAACAGGTAACAGACGTAAAAATAATAACTTTAGTAAATCAAATCGCTAATGAAAATAATATTAGCCAATTAGATCCCCATTTTCCGGATAAAATTGCTGAGCATTGATACGCTAAAACAAAAGTTAAAAGCATGGGCTAACCGTATTAGACGATATTCAGAAAGATCTAAGCGATACTCCAGAATCGCACATTCGAAAGTAACCAAAAGTGGATGTATCGGTCTTGGGAGAACACTACAACTAACAGTTGCACTCATGGAAGCCCAAGCTTAAATGAATGTCTAAGTTTTTGGAAAAGTATATGGTCTAGTGAAGTTTCATGATGAAGGCGAATGGATTCGTGCAACCGAACGTACGTATTCTAATTTGGCTAGCATGGGTTCTATCTCAATTACTGCTGAAGACGTATACTCAATTACTCGCAGATTACACAATTGGAAATCCTGACCAGATGGTATACACAACTTTGGCTGAAATGGATAACAAGTAGCCACGCGTGTTTGGCTGCACAGATTCAAGAAGCCATAGAGTGCTGTGAGCTCCCAAGACTACTTACAACTGGTATTACCCACTTACTATATAAAATGGAAACACCACGGAACCTAAAATTACCGACCTATAACATGCCTTTCAACTGTATACAAATTAATAACTGCAATTTTAAATAACAAGATCCATAAACATTTGGAAAATAATAACATTTTTTCAACTGCACAGAACGGATGTCGGAAAGGGTCACGTGGTTGTAAAGAACTTCTTCTCATTGACACAGCTATTTGCCGACAAGTCTTTCGTAATCGCAAAAATATGTCTGCTGCTTGGGTGGATTACAAAAAGGCATATGACTCTGTTCCACATTCATGGCTAAAGAGAGTTTTGGAAATATATAAAATAGATGACAAAATTTGTAAGTTTCCAAGTAAATTAATGGGTCAGTGAACACTGTCCTAAACCTACCAAGTGAGTGCAAAGTAGTTCGATAGACTCTATAAATATTAAGCGGTATATTCCAGGGCGATAGTTTGAGCCCAACTTGGTTTTGTTTAGCCCTAAATCCTTTAAGCACTGCTATTGAGGAATCCGGATTAGGTTTCGGTTTTGAAAGAAAACTCACCCATCTCACATCTACTTTACATGGATGATCTCAAGTTTACATTATTGTTGAAATTAACACATAGTTTCAACAATGATATTAGAATGGAATTTGGAATAGATAAATGTGCTGTCATTAATGTAAATAGAGGCAAAATTAAAATTCCAATAATTTTGAAATTACAAATGATTTACATTTTAGCTCTTTCTGAAACAGAAACCTATAAATACTGGGCATGGCGGAAGGCTAGAGTTAATGACAAAATATTAAAGAAAATCAAAAGCAAAATTTATGTCAAGATTTAAAAAGTTATCAAAAGTCATTTATCCGGGAAACAAAATTAGAGCATATAACACCTGGGTAATACCTAGCTTCTTTATACTTTTGGTGTTACAAGATGGTCTCAAACGGAATTGATGCCTTGGATAGACGAGTCCGTACATTAATGACTACGCACAGAACCCGCGATCATCTGTCATGAGGTTGTATCTTCCAAGAAAAGATGGTGGACGGGGTTTATTAAACATTAAAACCTACACAACCGTGAAGTATACAACCTCAGAGACTATTTTATTAAAAAAGACACATCACGCATTAGTGACGTAGTGATTAATGACAAATCATTAACCCCGCTTAATATGTCGGCAAAGGATTGGCAGAGGCCTCATACTATGACTATAGATGAACGCAAAAGGTTTGGAATGACAAGCAACTGCATGGTCGATTTTTAAAACATTGACTAATCCTATGTAGACATGGTTGCATCAGTACATTGGTTACAGTTTGTGACCTTTTGCAGAAACTGAAGGTTTTATCTGTGCAATACAAGACGAAGTAATTAAACGAACAACTATCGGAAGTACATTTGAGGGACGGCACGGTTGACGTATGTCGCGCATGTCACCGCCCTGGAGAGTCCCTCAGACATGTTATTTCCGGTTGTTCACAACTATCGAATGCTGAGTATTTGCACAGACATAACCAAGTAGCTAGAATAATACACCAGCAGCTTGCCATTAAATTTGGTTTTACTCAACAGGACCTTCCATATTATAAGTATGAACCAAAGCCAGTCCTTGAAAATAGAAGTGTCACGTTGTACTGGGATCGGTCAATTATCACAGACAGGTTTATAGTGGCAAATAAACCTGACATTGTGGTGGTAGACCGAACTACACGCAAGGCAATAATAATAGATATCAGTGTTCCTCATGACGAGAATCTCGTAAGCAGAGAATGATAAAAAATAAAATATATCGACTTAGCTCATGAGATTGTCGTTACGCGCTTGCGTTGATTCTACTATTATTGTACCAATAGTTGTATCAGTCAATGGGCTTATCGGTAAAAATATGGACGATTATCTGTCCAAGTTAGATTTGGGCAAGTGGCTGAAGGGATTAATTCAAAAATCGCCTTATTAAATACAGCTCGAATAGTAAGAAGGTTCCTATCTTTGATGCTAACTTCACCGATGGCTTAGGATTCCTCGCCGCGGTGGATAATAGCCGAAATAATAATATTATTTATATAGATTGTATTTATATTTATAATATTATAATTTTGTGACAATATATGTGATAATGTAATAATAATAATAATAAAAATATCACTTAGGCATGTCATCTCCGGTTGTTCGGCGCTTTCTAACCTGAGTACTTGCACAGGCACAACTTAGTAGCCAGAATTCTACACCAGGAGCTCGGTTTGAAATGCGGTCTCGTGGACCGGAAATTGCCGTATTACAAGTACTTGCCGGAAGCCGTGCTCGAAAATGACCGCGCCAGGGCTCTATTGGGACCGGGCCCATCACAGACAGGACTATTCTTGCGAATAAGCCTGATATTGTGCTGATGGACCGGCACAGCAAGGATATTTTTGGTCGACATCACCATTCCGTATGACGAGAACACGAGGAAAGCCGAAACAGATAAGCGAACAAAATATCTGGACCTGGCTCACGAGGTGACCGACATGTGGGTGGACTGCCGACCGAAATTATACTGTAGTCGTCTCTGCGAACGGGTTAATCTCGGGTCATCTGAGGCGACTGGGACTCCGTGACGGACCGCTCCAAGCTCAAATGCAGAAGGCGGTGCTCCCTGATACCGCCCGCATCGTCCGCCGGTTTTTCTCCCTTTTCCTAACCTCGGCTGTTTGGTCTCCTGCTCGAGGGTTTCCATCTGGTTGGGTTTTATTTATTTATGTATTATTTATTTATTTATGTTAGTATATTAAATATATATTAATGTTTATTTATTATTTTAAAATATTTATTCAGCCCAACCAGATGAGAATACTATATAAATACCCCAAAATAATAATAAATAGGCCTAGGGAAGTGACGACCCATCGCCCGCTGACGTAACAGTTAAGTGACAAAACTGCTACGTCGGTAGCCGTCAGCGCCCTGCCAAAAGGTGTGAGCGCCGTGCCTAGGCAAAATTGAGGGTGCAAAGGTCCGTTTTGCATATGGCCGAACCATGAAACGGTGCCGGGCCGCGTCCCCGTTAATTGACGCCCAAAATGCATGATGGAAAAAAAGAGGCGCAAAGGGCCGCTGCCTGGAGGTCGCCAGGGCGCGTCTGGAGCTGGCGCTGGACGCGACAGCATGCGGGCCAGCCAAGCGCGGGGGCTGCAAGACCACCTAGTAGCCGCCCGCATCCATCATCCCCACCAGAGGGCTTGGTGTCGGCTGGGTCTTCAGACTCGGCAAGCGGTACCCGCCGCTGGTGGAACACGTCGCATGCGTTGGACGAAAATTATGAACGCAAACACATTGCGAGCGTATTTTAGGCAAAAGGGAAGAAACTGAATGTTAGCGTATCGGGCTCGGATGCATCGCTTTTTCGCAGAGCTGGAGCCATCTGTTCATGTAACGGAGCAAAACCTGGCAGACCGAGTTCGGTACATCCTGCGCCCAACATATTTGGTGACGCCGAACTCGAACGACTAGGACGTGAGGCTGTTCCTCATCGGATGAAAATGCTACAGCTGGTAATGCGGTGCCACTAATTGCAGAGCAACCTGCGCACGTGGATACCGCCGCGAACTGTAGAAATGGCATGTGTTGAGTTTGAGTATCTCATTGTTGTGAGCGTCTACAGACCCCCATGTTCTATATACAATACTTTTGAAAAATTATGGAGGAAGTTTTGTTAAGCTTAATAAACAGAATAAATCTGTTGTAATATGTGGAGACTTTAATATCAATCTCCTAGAAGCTTCCCCCACCAATATAAAATTTAAATAATTGTTTAAATCATATGGTCTTTTTAAATTTATTTTTAGAGCCAACGCGTATTATTGAATGTAGTGCAACATGTATAGATAACATTTTTACAAATGTTGCCGTTATAAATGTATAATTCAAAATTGAGTTCTGATCACTGTGGACAGTTAGTTTCGTTACCTTATGTTCACAAAAAGCAAGTAGATGAGAAAATTGTGTTTGTTCCTGTAAACACGTCGCTTGGAGAAGTTTAGAAGTAACATAGTGAAGAAACTTCCATCACTTTCATACCAAAATGATCCTAATTTTTTGTAAGGAACAGTGTTTAAACTTATTTGCAATGAATTTGATAATATTTTTACTTATAAAACGTTCTCCTTGAATAGTTGGAAGGATTTCAATGAATGGGCGACAGTAGGAGTCCATAAGAGCAGACAAAGGTTATATGAACTTTACCATGAAAGGTCATATAACCCTAGCGTCGAATTTAGGGAATATGTTAAAAAATATTCAAAAATATTTAAAGGAGTGTGCTCCAAAGCCAAGTCTTTGCATTTGAGCAACAAAATTAAGACGGCTTCTAATAAAATTAAAATGACGTGGAGTATAATTAATAGTGAAACTGGTAATCAAATCTCGCAATTCAAACTACCGGTTGAGTTTTAACAACAAATTAACGGAATCAGATCAGGATGTTGCAATGGTTTTGAGAAGTATTTTACGGATATTCCGATCTTAACTACTATGTCACTGAATTCTTCTCCTGCCGTCGCCGAATCATTGCTTAAACAAAATGTAAATGCGTGTACAAAGAATTTTACATTTCATAAAATATCATCAAAAGATATTGTAAAATATTTTAAACTATTGATGTTAAGAAAACTGCGGATCTGTGGGGCATTTCCAAAGTTATTGCGTCTATAATCGATATAATCGCGCCTCAACTAGCTATTATTTTTAATACTAGTATCGAATATGGTGTGTTTCCTGATTTGATGAAGTATAGTAAAGTAATACGTTTATTTAAATCTGGCAGTACATTAGACCCCGTCAATTTTAGACCCATTTCTGTACTGCCAACACTAAGTAAAATTGAAAAAATTATTCTTGATCAAATGTTAATTTTTTTAATGTTAATAATTTACTTAAAAATCAATTCGGTTTCACAAGTGGTCGCCCGACAACTGATGCTGGTGTTGAGCTGATTAAATATATTTTCAATGCATGGGAGAATTCACAGGATGCTTTGGGTATATTCTGTGACCTATCCAAAGCTTGATTGTGTTCACCATGAAACATTAATCAGAAACTACAACACTACGGTGTAAGAAGTAATGCTCTTAAATTAATTGTTTCATATTTAAGTAACAGAACTCAAAAAGTTGTCATTAATAGTATGAGCTCTTCCGGGTCGATAGTACAAATGGCGTGCCTCAAGGCTCAATTCTCGGCCCTTTCTGTTTCTTGTATATATTAATGACTTACCTTACATAGTAGGGGAT
The DNA here is from genome assembly GCA_029286625.1 of Parnassius orleans. Taxonomy (NCBI): domain Eukaryota; kingdom Metazoa; phylum Arthropoda; class Insecta; order Lepidoptera; family Papilionidae; genus Parnassius; species Parnassius orleans. The sequence continues at coordinate 5,436 of JAGSMP010000848.1, read as the reverse complement.
AACCATGATATAGTATTGTTTGCTGATGACACTTCATTAATTTTTAAATTAAAACGACAATTATTAAAATATGACGAAGTAAATAATGCTATATCTAAATTAGTAAATTGGTTTAATGTTAATAACTTGCATTTAAATAGCACTAAAACAAAATGTATGAAGTTCATGACTCAAATGTCAGACAATTAAATACTAATGTAATTTTAAATGGGAGGAACTGAGTCTTGTCGATACCACCATTTTTCTTGAATAACACTAGACGCAAAGCTTCAATGGAGCCCCATATATCAAAGTTAGCAAGCAGACTTAGTTCTGCAGCATATGCTGTAAAAAGATTAGAAATCTTACCAGTGTGGAAACAGCTAGACTTGTTTACTTTAGCTATTTCCATAGCATAATGTCGTATGGTATTTTGCTATGGGGACACGCAACTGACACTGAAATTATATTTGTTTTACAGAAGAGGCCATAAGAGCAATCTATGATTTAAAACCCAAAGAGTCGCTCAGACAAAAATTTAAGGAAATTAATATATTAACTTTGGCCTCTCAATACATTTATGAAAATGTAATGTACGTACACAAAAATAAAAGTAGTTATACAAAAATAAGTGATATTCATTCTGTAAATACTGGAACAAACACAAGCTAGTAGTACCAGTTACTCGACTCCACCGAGTCAGTAATTCATTCTGGGGCGATGTATACGCTTTTACAACAAAATCCCAGAAAATATACAAAATTCGACCTGCTCAAATTCAAAACTTTATTAAACATAGTTTGTATAAAAGGGTTATTATAATGTTAAGGAATTTATGGATGATAATAACCCTGGGAATGAGGTGTTCGCTGCCAGGCTGTTTCTAATTTGTTTTGTGTGGTTAATTGTGTAACATACATGATTGTAAGCTGTTATTTAAAAAGTCCCGCTGGGTTTCATGCTGGTTCTTCCCAGGACAGAGGTTTTTTCGAACCAGTGGTAATTAGACAAAAGAGTGACTTTCAATAAGTATTATTTATAATCTATATTGAATAAAAAGTTTCTGTTTCTGTTTCTGTTTCTGATATTCCGGTTGTGGTTAATTCAGACGATGATGAAATAGTCTCCCACAAGCTAGAGCAAATGAGGAGCAAGCGGAATCGGGCTGTCGTGAGGGCTCTCAACCCAATGCTGGTGACCTATTTGAAGCCAGCCGGGAACTTTGCGAGACGGACTCATTCTTTTGGCGCCGCACTGGCAGTTTGCCGTATTATTGGCGCCACTTTCCCGGCTGGACGCGCTACTAGACAAAGTAGCGCCATCCCAGCCTGGAGAAAAGAATTGAGGACCGTATCGCAAAGGCAAGAGCCCTCATCGGCAGACTGACAAGCTTCAGGTCGGGTACAATAGACCGAGGTGTGCGCACCGTCAGGATGGCGTTTGCTGGGACAAATATCAGTTTGTCCCAGCCGGATATAACGCAAAAACTGACGGAGCGCATAGACGACCTGAAGCAGAGAATCGCTGCTTGGGGGAAGCGGATTCGGCGATATACCGAGAGGTCGACACGGTTCAACCAGAATCGTCTCTTCCAGAGTGATCAGAAGAGGCTCTATGAATCATTGAGCGGCCGATGGTACGTGGAACGGGCTCCAGCACCGAATCAGGCCGACACTATCGCATTCTGGCGCGGCCTGGTCAGAGCCCGTAAACCACAGCGAGGGCCCTTGGACGGAAGTTGTGGCGAGTCAGTGTGCAGTGTTACGCCCATGGACCCCGTCATCATAACGCCGGATGACGTAGCTGAGGCGGTCCGTAGGGCCCCTGAACTGGAAAAGTCCGGGACTCGACGGACTGCATCACTACTGGCTGAAGGGGTTCGTGGTGTGTCACGCTGCTCGCCCGACAGTTTCAAGAGCTCTCGACCAAAAGTCACTCCCAGCCTCTTCACTACTGGGATCACTCATTTGGTTCCTAAAACCGGGATTCCACAGACCCGAGCAAATACCGCCCCATAACGTGTCTACCACCATATAAGACACTAACATCCATTTTGAGCGCGAGAATCACTCGTCACCTGAACGCAAATCAGGTGATGTCGCGCGCTCAAAATGGATGTCGGGCGGTGGTCGTGGAACCAGAACCACTCCTCATTGACGCGGTCATTGGCAAGGTGGTTAAACGCAACCGTCGGAACCTCTCCGCCGCCTGGATAGACTACAAAAAGGCATTCGACTCGGTGCCTCATACATGGCTGAAGAGGGTCTCGAGCTGTGCAAGGTTGACTGTACAGTTAGAGACTTCCTCGGGCAGTGTATGGAGCAGTGCGATCCTTTGTCATCTAGGCGAGCGGATGACGGCTTGAGAACCACATAAGGATAAGAAGGGTATCTTCCAGGGCGATTGTCTGAGTCCAATCTGGTTCTGCCTCTCTCTAAACTCTCTCAGTACCTTACTGGAGGGTTCTGGGAGTGGTTTCAGCTTCGGAAAGGAGTACAAGTGCTCACCTTTTCTATATGGATGATCTCAAGTTTTCGCCTCCAGTCGCTCATCTTGTGGAATTGCTAAACATCACTTGTGATTTTAGCAATTCTATTAGAATGGAGCTGGGGACGGATAAGTGCGGTCCTCCATGTCGAAAGGTAAGGTTACTAACTCTGAGGGCATAGATTTATCTATGCCCATCAACATAAGGACCCTTTCCCAGGCTGATACATACCGATACCTGGGTATGTCACAGAACATAGGTATCGATGAGGCGGATATGAAACAGTCAGTTTGCGATGTGTTTTATGCACGCTTGACAAAAGTGCTCAACAGTCTTTGTCGGGTGTGAATAAGACACACTAACATATGGGTCATGCCTGTCCTCATATATACCTTCGGCATGCTCAGGTGGACTCAGACCGAACTGAACGCTCTGGATAGAAAAGTCCGCACTGTTATGACGTCACACAGGATGCAACACCGAGATCGTCAGTAATGAGGCTGTACTTGCCGCGGAAACATGGTGGGCGCGGCTTGAGCGCTCTCACCATGCATAATCGCGAAGTGTGCAGCCTCCGTAATTACTTTCTGGCGAGATCGGATGATCCATTCTACAGGGACGTCATTTCGTGTGATAAAGGGCTTACTCCTCTATCCTTAGCCAAGGAGCAATGGCAAGACCCAGCAGTACAGTGCATTTCCGACCAGGAGACCGTATGGAAGGAGAAGGAGCTCACGGAGGTTCTACAAGCCTCTACATGAGCCTTTCGTAGACACAGTCGCTCCTCCACTGGCTACGTTTCGGTAACCTCTTTGGGAAACCGAGGGTTTTGTCTGTGCGATACAGGATCAGGTTATTAAGACCAACAATTATCGGAGATACATCCTAATGGATGGCGCCGTCGACATCTGTCGAGCTTGTCGCCATCCCGGCGAGTCACTTAGGCATGTCATCTCCGTTTGTTCGGCGCTTTCTAACACTGAGTATTTGCACAGACACAACCTAGTAGCCAGGATTATACACCAGGAGCTCGCTCTGAAATACGGTCTCGTGGATAGGAAAGTGCCATATTATAAGTACTTGCCGGAAGCCGTGCTCGAAAATGACCGCGCCAGGTTTACATTGACCGGGCCATCATCACAGACAGGACTATTCTTGCGAATAAGCCTGACATTGTGCTGATGGACCGGGCACAGTCAGGATATTTTGGTCGATATTACCATTCCTTATGACGAGAACCTCGTGAAAGCCGAAACAGATAAGCTGACAAAATATCTAGACCTGGCTCACGAGGTGACCGACATGTGGGGTGGTCTGCCGACCGAAATTATTCCTGTGGTCGTTTCTGCGAACGGGCTAATCCCGGTCAGCCTCTCGGGTCATCTGAGGCGACTGGGACTCCGTGAAGGACCGCTCCGTGCTCAAATACAGAAGGCGGTGCTCCTTGACACCGCCCGCATCGTCCGCCGGTTTCTTTCTCTTTCCCCAACCTCAGCCGTTTGGTCTCCCTACCGAGGGCTTCCATTTGGTTGGGTTTTATTTATTTATGTATTATTTGTGTTAGTATGTTTAATATATATACATTTATATTTATGTATATTTATTTACTATATTTCTTTTATATATTTATTCAGCCCAACCAAATGAGAATACTTCATAAATATCCCATAATAATATTTTATTTGCATAAAACATGGTATATGATAGATTTTACAAAACGTTTTAGATCAGCATGTTTTGCTACGGTTATTCATAGCATGCAAATTTTTTTTTTACATTAATATTTTTGGCTACAAAAATCCTTAACACTATAGAAATTACAATTATTTAGCCACTGATATAGTTTTAATTTAAATGATCTTGTATTTAATATTTTTAAGTAATTAGGTATCTTATTATATAACTGAACACACATAAATAAACAACTTTTATTATATTTTCTTATTTTAGGATTATCGTTTAGTACAAGTCTATATGGATCTCGACGACTGCGGGATTTAAATCATCTACCGTTGTAAACAACGTTTTGTGCTTCTGTACAAACATACATACTTCATAGATATAAAGTGATGGTAGTGGTATAAGCCAAGTTTTTAAACACTGGTTGATACGATTCATTCGGTTTTAGCCCATATAGCTCTAATGCATTTTTTGCGCGACAAATGCTGTATTTTGATCAGTAAACTTAATATCAATAGTTTTGAAATATTTTAAAATATCACCTGATAATATTCTATGAAATGCAAATTCGTTTTACAGACATTTACATTTTGTTTGAGTAATGACTCGGCGACAGTAGGGAGGAATTGAGTGACTTTGTAGTCAAAATCGGAATGTCGGTAATAAATTGTTCAAAAGCCGTTGCAACGGTCTTGATCTGATTTCGTCAAATTATTGTTAAAATTTAATTGAAAGTTTGAGTTGTGTAGTTTCATCTTGCCAGTTTCACTACTAATTATACTCCAAGTCATTTTAATTTTATTAGAGGCATTCTAATTTTGTTTCTTAAATATAAAGACTTGACTGCGAATCACACTCTTTTAAATATTTTGGAATATTTTTACATATTCTCTAAATGAAACACTATGATTATATAATCTTTCATTATAAAGGTCATACAACTTTTGTCTACTCCTATGGATTCCATTGTCGCCCACTCATTAAACGATTTGCGACTGTTTAAGGGTATTTTAAAAGTAAATGTTTTATTAAATTCAAGACTTATTACTTATATAATTTTTGCTTTTCCTTACATACTTTCTATAATTTTAGTATTTATTTTGGGTTTAATTAATTTTGCATTCCTCTAATATATGTACTTATTAATTTTATATATTTCCTTAATTTCCTTCTGTTATTTTGTTCCTTTCTGTTCATTTCTGTTGTTCTTGATGTGACAGAATTATCACCAGTCAAATCTATTGATTTGCATGCTACAAACTCATCGAACAGACAGTTTGGCATGCTTG
>JAGSMP010000847.1:0-108257 GCA_029286625.1 Parnassius orleans | reverse complement strand
TAGTTTCATCTTGCCAGTTTCACTACTAATTATACTCCAAGTCATTTTAATTTTATTAGAGGCATTCTAATTTTGTTTCTTAAATATAAAGACTTGACTGCGAATCACACTCTTTTAAATATTTTGGAATATTTTTACATATTCTCTAAATGAAACACTATGATTATATAATCTTTCATTATAAAGGTCATACAACTTTTGTCTACTCCTATGGATTCCATTGTCGCCCACTCATTAAACGATTTGCGACTGTTTAAGGGTATTTTAAAAGTAAATGTTTTATTAAATTCAAGACTTATTACTTATATAATTTTTGCTTTTCCTTACATACTTTCTATAATTTTAGTATTTATTTTGGGTTTAATTAATTTTGCATTCCTCTAATATATGTACTTATTAATTTTATATATTTCCTTAATTTCCTTCTGTTATTTTGTTCCTTTCTGTTCATTTCTGTTGTTCTTGATGTGACAGAATTATCACCAGTCAAATCTATTGATTTGCATGCTACAAACTCATCGAACAGACAGTTTGGCATGCTTGCAAGTTATCTATAAAAACTTTAGGAGACACCTGTATGACTATGTGATTCTCATGTGGGTTTCGTGCTTTTTTCTGTACCTAACAGATATGCGAGGTCTTCTGGCTCTAAGTTTTCGATGACATTTTGTTTTGATTTTCGATTGCTAATTACATCCTCGTCTGAATTATACGTCAATACATCTTTTAATATTATAAGCGGATCTTTGTTCTTGGTTTCTTCTATTTTCAATTTTTGTTCCGAATTTTCAATTTTTTCTCTTAAGGCTTTTACATTGCTCAAATCGTGAAAAACATGAGTTTACAAAAAGTTATAGCCGAATACTTTTGTTTATTTGCTACAAAAATTATGTTTTATAGTTTAGATCGTCACAATTTATTTGTATTGTTTAAATTTTTGAATATTTGACCATTATTACAAAAAAAATCAAATACAAAGGCTGTTTTAAACCTATTTTGTATTTTTTCCTCAAGAACGGCTCAACAGATTAAGATTAAATTTATATTAAAATATTTGTTAAGTCATAATAAAAAAGATGTATTGTTTTTATTGTATTTTTGTTAAATATATTTCATAAAGTATAGTAAAACATAATTCGGCTTTCCGCCTCCCGAAGCTCCCCGCTATGGCCGTGTATGGATATTCACCAGTGTCGATTAGACTCTTCCGACGGGTGGACTGTGCGCGTTATTTTCTGATAAAAATATTAAAAGTTCGCAATATTTCAAATTTATAAAAACAGATTTGTTGTAAATAAAACGTACATTAGTAATAGTCGATAAAAAATTAGAAATTAAGTTGATTTATGTAAATAAAATTGTTTTTAGTTTTAGTTTTGTATATAATCGTATCATAGAATAGACTAAGCTTGACAATGCCGAAATACAAAATCAAGTCAAAAGTGAAGCGTGGCCAAGCTCTTCAAAATTATTGGTAAATAAATTATCCTTGATTTATTTTCTTTTCCGTAAATACTTATACAGGGTATAATAATAATAATAATAATAAGGCGTGAGAGTGACGACCCCATCGCCCGCTGACGTAACAGTTAAGTGACAAAACTGCTACGTCGGCGCAGTCAGTCAGCACCTTGCCAAGAGGTGTGAGCGCCGTGCCTCGGCAGAATTGAGGTGCAAAAGCCCGTTTGTGCTTACGGCCACACTATTAAACGGTGCCGGGCCTGGGCGTCTCCCGTTAATTGACGCCCATTTTATGGATGATGGAAAATAATAAGCGCATAGGGCCGCTGCCTGGGGTCGCCGGGGCGCGTCTGGAGCTGGCGCTGGACGCGGCAGCATGCGGGCCGCCAGCCGAGCGCAGTACTGCAAGACCACCTAGCAGTCCTCGCATCCATCATCCCCACCAGATGGCTTGGTGTCGGCAGAGTCCTCTCGGACTCGGCAAGCGGCACCCGCCGCTGGTGAGTACGCCGCATGCGTTGGACAAAATATATGAACATAAACGCATTGCGGGCGTACTATAGGGCGAAAGGGAAGAAACTGGAGGAACAGCGTATCGGGCTCGTATGCACCGCTTTTTGCTGAGCTGGAGCCGTCTGTTCCCGTCACAGAGCAAAACCTGGCAGACCGAGTTCGGTACATCATACGCTCGAAAATATTTGATGATGCCGAACTCGAACGACTACGGCGTGAGGCTATTCCCTCATCGAATGAACCAGCTATAGCTGGGGATGCGGCTCCTAAGGCCATAGACCAGCAGCCATATGTGGAAGCCGCCATGGATCTTCCCGCTTTGGTTGATTCAGGCGATGATGGAATGGTCACCCAAGAACTAGAGCAGATGAGGAGTAAATTGAGGAGGCGATTGTGGAACGCACTGTACGCCTCTCGAAAATCGACCGCGACTCCCACGCATAACCCTAAGCAAGCGGAATCGGGATGTCGTGACGGCCCTGAACCCATTGCTGGCAACCTTTTGAAACCAGCCGGGACCTTTGCGATACGGACTCAATACTTTGGCGCCGCATTGGCAGTTTGCCGTATTGTTGGTGCCAAACTTCCACGTCTGGACGTGCTACTGGGCAAAGTAGCGCTATCCCAGCCTGGCGAAGAAGGATTGAGGACCGTATCGCAAAGGCAAGGGCCTCATCGGCAGACTGATAAGCTTCAGGTCGGGCAATAATAGGCCGAATTGTGCGCACCGTCAGGATGGCGTTTGCTGGGACAAATGTCAGTTTGTCCCAGCCGGATATAACGCAAAACTGACGGAGCGCATAGACGACCTGAAGCAGAGAATCGCTGCTTGGGGAAAGCGGATTCGGCGATATACCGAGAGGTCAAGACGGTTCAACCAGAATCGTCTCTTCCAGAGTGATCAGAAGAGGCTCTATGAGTCATTGGAGCGACCAATGGTACGTGGAACGGGCTCAGCACCAAATCAGGCCGACACTATCGCATTCTGGCGCGGCCTGTGGTCAGAGCCCGTAAACCACAGCGAGGGCCCTTGGACGGAAGTTGTGGCGAGTCAGTGTGCGAGTGTTACGCCCATGGACCCCGTCATCATAACGCCGGATGACGTAGCTGAGGCGGTCCGTAGGGCCCCGAACTGGAAAAGTCCGGGACTCGACGGACTGCATCACTACTGGCTGAAGGGGTTCGTGGTGTGTCACGCTGTGCTCGCCCGACAGTTTCAAGAGGCTCTCGACCAAAAGTCACTCCCGAGCCTCTTCACTACTGGGATCACTCATTTGGTTCCTAAAGACCGGGATTCCACAGACCCGAGCAAATACCGCCCCATAACCTGTCTACCTACCATATATAAGACACTAACATCCGTTTTGAGCGCGAGAATCACTCGTCACCTGAACGCAAATCAGGTGATGTCGCGCGCTCAAAACGGATGTCGGGCGGTGGTCGTGAACCAAGGAACCACTCCTCATTGACGCGGTCATTGGCAAGGTGGTTAAACGTAACCGTCGGAACCTCTCCGCCGCCTGGATAGACTACAAAAAGGCATTCGACTCGGTGCCTCATACATGGCTTAAGAGGGTCCTCGAGCTGTACAAGGTTGACTGTACAGTTCGAGACTCCTCGGGCAGTGTATGGGGCAGTGAGTACGATCCTTTGTCATCTAGGCGAGCGGATGACGGCTGCGGAGAACCACATAAGGATAAGAAGGGTATCTTCCAGGGCGATTGTTTGAGTCCAATCTGGTTTTGCCTCTCCTGAACCCTCTCAGTACCTTACTGGAGGACTCCGCAAGGGGATTTCAGCTTCGGAAAGGAGGTACAAAAGTGACCCACCTTTTCTATATGGATGATCTCAAATTATTCGCCTCCAGTCGCTCCCATCTTATGGAATTGCTAAACATCACTTGTGATTTTAGTAATTCTATTAGAATGGAGCTGGGGACAGATAAGTGTGCGGTCCTCCATGTTGAAAGGGAAGGTTGTTAACCTGAGGGCATAGACTTATCTATGCCCATCAACATAAGGACCCTTTCTGAGGCTGAAACATACCGATACCTGGGTATGTCACAGCACATCGGTATCGATGAGGCGGGTATGAAGCAGTCAGTTTGCGATATGTTTTATGCACGCTTGACCAAAGTGCTTAACAGCCTTTTGTCCGGTGTGAATAAGACACACGCATATAACGGTTGGGTCATGCCTGTTCTCATATATACCTTTGGCATACTTAGGTGGACTCAAACTGAACTTAACGCCCTGGATAGAAAAGTCCGCACTACTATGACGTCCCATAGGTGCATCACCCGAGATCGTCGATTATGAGGCTGTACTTGCCGAGGAAACATGGTGGGCGTGGCTTTTAAGCGCGCTTACCATGCATAATCGCGAAGTGTGCAGCCTCCGTAATTACTTTCTGACGAGATCGGATGATCCATTCTATAGGGACGTCATTTCTTGTGATAAAGGACTTACCCCTCTATCCTTGGCCAACGAGCAATGGCAAGACCCGGCAGTACAGAGCATTTCCGACCGGGAGACCGTATGGAAGGAGAAGGAGCTCCACGGGAGGTTCTACAAGGCTCTACATGTGCCTTTCGTAGACACAGTTGCCTCCCTCCACTGGCTACGTTTTGGTGACCTCTTCGAGGAAACCGAGGGTTTTGTCTGTGCGATACAGGATCAGGTTATTAAGACCAACAACTATCGGAGATACATCCTAAGGGATGGCACCGTCGACATCTGTCGAGCTTGTCGCCATCCCGGTGAGTCACTTAGGCATGTCATCTCCGGTTGTTCGGCGCTTTCTAACTCTGAGTACTTGCACAGGCACAACTTAGTAGCCAGAATTCTACACCAGGAGCTCGCTCTGAAATACGGTCTCGTGGACCGGAAATTGCCGTATTACAAGTACTTGCCGGAAGCCGTGCTCGAAAATGACCGCGCCAGGCTCTACTGGGACCGGGCCATCATCACAGACAGGACTATTCTTGCGAATAAGCCTGATATTGTGCTGATGGACCGGGCACAGTCAAGGATATTTTTGGTCGACATTACCATTCCGTATGACGAGAACCTCGTGAAAGCCGAAACAGATAAGCGAACAAAATATCTGGACCTGGCTCACGAGGTGACCGACATGTGGGGTGGACTGCCGACCGAAATTATACCTGTAGTCGTCTCTGCGAACGGGTTAATCCCAGTCAGCCTCTCGGGTCATCTGAGGCGACTGGGACTCCGTGACGGACCGCTCCAAGCTCAAATGCAGAAGGCGGTGCTCCTCGATACCACCCGCATAGTCCGCAGGTTTCTTTCCTTTCCCCCTAACCCTCGGCCGTTTGGTCTCCTGCCGAGGGTTTCCATCTGGTTGGGTTTTATTTATTTATGTATTATTTATTTATTTATGTTAGTATATTAAATATATATTTATGTTTATTTATTATTTCCTTTAAAATATTTATTCAGCCCAACCAGATGAGAATACTATATAAATACCAAAAATAATAATAAAATAGTAATAATAATAACTCAAATGCAGAAGGCGGTGCTCCTCGATACCGCCCGCATCGTCCGCCGGTTTCTCTCCTTTCCCTAACCCTCGGCCGTTTGGTCTCCCTGCCGAGGGTTTCCATCTGGTTGGGTTTTATTTATTTATTTATTTATTTATGTTAGTATATTAAATATATATTTATGTTTATTTATTATTTCCTTTAAAATATTTATTCAGCCCAACCAGATGAGAATACTATATAAATACCCCAATAATAATAATAATAATCTTTTATTTAAATAAAAGTACAATAATAAAGTGAAGACTCTGATCCCCAAACTAGACAAGTCTGTATCTTAGGGATCAGCGGCCTCTCCCAGTGTTGTGACAACAGTATTTTAATCTTAATAACTAATTAAGTAACTAAACTTAACATTTTTAAGTAACTATATAGCTATTTAAATGTATTTATTTACAACTAAACATAGACTATAACTTAATGCGAAAAAAGTAATTAATATTTTATATAATCGTAGGTATATTAAAATTAGTTTGTAAATTGCAATTTGTAATGTAGAATAAATAATAAATATAGAACATATATAGAATATATTATTACATAATTTCATACAGAATATATATTTTATTCATTATAACCTATAATGAATAAATAATTGCTTTAAACAAAGATTGCTATTTATAATTTTATAATTTTATGCGACATACATTTCTTACACACATTTTTACAAATTATATCAGGATATTTTCTGTTTTACTATAATCAAGTGACAATAACCAATCTCGAACTTTAACTTTACACTCATGTCTGGAAAGAGGATAAATATTTAGATTTCTATTTAGCTTATTATAAAGTACTGAGGATAGATATGAACTTTGTCGCCTAGAAAAGCAGTTCGACATCTGTCAATAAGCAGTACATCCGGTATTCTGCGTTTATTAGAACAGATCTCAGGGTCATAAGGAGTTAGTGCATGTTTCATTAAGATCAATTGTTGGATGTACAATTCCTGACAGTCAACAGTTTGCATTCTTTATATTTTTTAATATTAGATTTGTAGGATACCTGAACGGTTTAAAAGTCATAGTTTTTGGAGACATCTTTGAGCTCTTTCTAATTTTATCATAAATGTTTTGCATGCTCCTCCCAGGCAACTATACAATATCCTATAATTGATTGTGCTAAGGCGTAGTATACAGTTCTTAATAAATCAAAATCAGCGATGTGCCTTAGCCTTTTAAATGTCCAAATAAGTATCCGAGTGCGCGATGAAATAAGGTCTATGTGTGGACGCCAGCTTAGTTTCTCGTCTATAATTACTCCGAGATATTTAATTGATTTTGATTTCGTCATTTTAGGGCAAAGGCAAGTATCTGTCGACTGTAAACCACAAGAGTGTACTGTTAGTTGTATATCGTTAACAGTTTGGGTGTTGGTTATATGGAACTGCATATAGGTGGACTTAGATATATTAAGAGTCAGTAGATTCTCCTCAAGCCAATTTGCCACAGTTTGAAGGCCCTTCATTGCAAACTCCTGGACCTCAGGCCAAGTCTCTCCGTAGAAAATTAAGGCTGTATCATCAGCATAAGTAAATAGCTTGCCTTGAGTTAGTGTCATTGAGCACAGGTCGTTAATGTAAACCAAGAAGAGACTTGGTCCCAGGATACTGCCCTGAGGGACTCAAACGTGACACAGGCGTCTGAGCTAATAATTTTTTATTTTACTCTCTGCACACGGTCACTTAGAAAATCCTTAAAATGGAAAGGCAGAATCTCTTAATCCAATTTTTCTAGTTTGTTTACAAGAATGGGTATCGAAACGGTGTCAAAAGCCTTGGCTAAATCAAGGAAAATCCTACACACTTCTGTTTATGTTCCAGTTTATTTGTTACAAATTCAGTCAAGTTACGAACAGCATCTTCTGTACTAACACCCGCTCTGAATCCGAACTGCATATTAGATAAGATATTATATTTGTTTAGAAATTTAACCAATCGACTATTAAGCATCCTTTCTAAGATTTTGAAAGAGCAGGTAGCACAGAGATCGGCCTGTAATTCTCAACAACGTCCCGAGCCCCATTCTTGTAAACAGGAGTAATGAGAGATCTTTTAAAAACTTTTGGAAAGCATCCTTGTTCAAAACAGATTTTAAAAAGGGTTGTGAGAGGCAGAAGTATTTTATCCTTGGTCATTTTAAGGAAGACAGCAGGGATGGAATCCCAACCAATAGCACATTCATTTTTAAGACCCATCAATATTGTTTCAACTTCTACCTCGTCAGGAGAATCGAGGACAAATGAATTAAGCGACCAGGGCATAGTATTAATATTAGCAGGTTTAGCACCGTTTGCTAGAATTTTATCAGCTAAATTTCTACCTAAAGTTGAAAAATAGTAATTAGCTCTCCACTGAGTCTGTAGGATTTTCACTGATCAAATTTTCAGCGTAATTATTTTTAGTATCACGTCCGGAGATGGCTTTGATTGCAGACCAAGTTTCTTTACTGTTCTTTGCATTTGCCAAAAGACTTTTTTCATATTGGCGCTTGAGCTTACTTAACAAGGAATTGCAGTAATTCCTATAACGCTTATAAGAAATTTGAAGTATTTCATTTTCAGGATTCTTTTTCAGTTTTTGGTGAAGTTTATCGCGGTGACGGATGCACCTTATCAGTCCAGGCGTCATCCAAGCCTTAAGCGTTTGTTTCGCTCTAGGCAGCTTAATTTTAACAGTATTTTCTTTATAGCAGAGGGTAGTATATCGACAAATTTTTCGGCAGCAGTGTCTGCATTTGAAGTTGAAAATATAAAAGAAAAATCAGCAGACTCTATAGATTTGATGGCATCATCATGATTTATTTTATCAATAAAAATATTATTAGACTTGCGTTTGGGGTTCGAAGAAACATTTGTTAAGATTAAGGAGTGATCAGTGATTACACTATCGAGTATCATTATTTGAGTGTTTAATACTGTTTTCACCATAACATGGTCTAAACAATTATTAATACGGGTGGGATAGTTATGACCTGGTAAAAGACCTAATCCTGCAGTTAAATTTAAATAAGGTTCACTGTCTTTGTCTTTATTGCCTTGTATAATATTTATATTGATATCGCCTATAATAAATATGTTACTAGATTTTAAGGGACAAATAATTTTTCTACAGAATTTAAAAGTTGTCATTATAATAATAGGAGGGTGATCTATATACCGCTAATATTACTATATCTGGATTTATTTTAATCAAAGATAGTTACCACCATTTGGATCAGGTTCTGTTATTATACAATCAATTGAGTGTTTAGAATAAACTGTTATACCATCATTTTGAATTGGACATTTTTTTGAGAAATGACATTTGTAACCTGGAAGGCGAGGAACAGGCTTATTAACATCAAGGCGACATTCTGTTAGTATTATAATATCCGGTTCAAATGAAAGTTGTGATATGTATGCCATAAAGCCATCCAGGTTTTTATAAACGCTACGTATATTTTGTGCAATGATATTCAAAGAATTACAAGATTTCCTGACAATATCATTGCACTTTAAAACATCGCACACAAAAGATGAAGCCACCCTAATATTATCCATATCTGATGTAATTATATTCTGTAATTCAGGCATTTTTAAAGAGGAAAAATTCATTATCACATCTATAGTTGCGAATTAAACAATAGATATTGAGAGCCATCCTACAAATTGTTCGAGAAAAACCATGTACTGTAAAAATATACAGTACGGTTAAAATAGTAATGAGAAAGTATGTCGTATCGTTCAGTAAAGAATATATAATGTTATATATATAATTAAAGAAATAATCGATAAATATTTGATAATAGATAAAGTCAGAGTAAGTAGTAACCAAATTTCTCCCGTAGATCTCATAGAGTCATTTTTGGCCTCGCAGCTTAGTTAAATCTGACTCAGAGTCCACTCTGATATGTGGTTTGCCCTCATCTTGACGTAGATATGTACGTCCGTAGGAAGTCCAGCAGAACTTATTTTCCTGCTTAACATTCTCCTGCGCAAAAGTTCGGGCTAAGTAGTATGGCAGCGTTCCGAAAACTGTCGTGTTCCTTCTATTGTATAGGCGGGAATTTCTTGAGCCGCAAATAAGCTTGGTACTACAAAACGTCTAGTGAAAAATATAAAGTAATATGAACGTGACCATTTTGGCTGGTCTGATGCTACAGTCCTTTTTTTTTTTTTTTTTTGCGGATGGAAAATCATCTAATGACGCCTTTCGCTGTGGGTGGAGCGGAAGGGAGTGTCAGACTTTACTGACTAAAACCATCCGTGTTCCTTCAGTGCCCTTACGTTCCGGAGCCGCGGTATCTCTTTCGAACAGCCCGCAGCCCCGGCAGGCGTCGGCCTTGCAGGCCCCTTCACGCTGCTGACAGCTCTTTGAGGCGCGCGTGGAACAAAACGCGCCGTCGACACGGCCTGTCGTCGTTAGACGGACGGACGGCGAGCTACCCATTGCTCGCCGTCCACAGGACCGCGCTTACGGTGGTCAGCCACGACGTAGCCCCCGACGCCCGGGCGTCTCCGCGGCGGCCGGAAGGAAAGCTGTTGCTCTTTCCTTCTCCCGCTCCGCCACCTCCTTCGCTAGCATCACTGCTTCGCAGAAGGTGGTGACGGCATCCCATTCCGTCTCGCTCCGGACCATGGCTTCGACCAGGGCCGGACGCGAGAGTAATATTAACTATAAGATTATTTATTGGTTATATAATATATATTTATATATAATAATAAAGTTACTTTAAGCTTTCCATACCTTTAGAAAGAAGAAAATGATTATAACTTATAATAATTACGATTTTTTATAAAACCCTTTTCAAAATTGTATACATTTAAATAAAAATACTATAAAAAATTGGGTTAAATTTAAAATATATTTGCTTTAACACGAACCTGTTCATCGTAAAATGTATGTTTTTGAAAACAATATCTACTAAAAATATTATAAATTGTTAAAATCTGACAAATATTTTCTAGTTACTTGTAAATACCGTACATTTAATATTTAATGCGTTACTTTTTATTTAATATAGTCTAAAACATAATAAAATAATTAAATATAATGTATAAAAATAACATGATGCAATGTTACCTCTAATATATCTTCTTTTTCTTTTCGGTTCACTTTTCATATTTTACTGGACAAAGCTCGCTGAAATACAACCGTTTTTTTTTAAAATTAATCTGTTGTTTCTTGAATTTGTTCTTCGGTCATTATATTAAAAAATCCACATTTTATTTTCCTCATTCTTCGTTAGTTGTCTTCATAGATATATTTTAAATTTTCAGTCAGCTTCTATAAAATTCTTGTGTTATTGTGGCCTCTTCTTGAATTCATATTTATTTATTTTACGTCACGTCCGGTATTACGTCGATTCCGTTATAATATTACTTTATTGTCAATCATTTTACTCATGTTTTCATTATTTAATTTAGTAATATTTATTCCCACCTTTTAATTTTAAATAGGCCCGGCGGTGCGCTTGCATTGTCGCAGCGCACCGCCTGCTTAAAGGTCGCCATGTGGGGATCGGACCAATAGATACAACTGTCTCGTTACAATATCTCTTTATTACTCCTGCCTTAACCTAGGTGTAGATGTATTTATTACACTATACTGGGAGGAGGAAGCCACATACCACTACAGCCGGTGCAGTTTCTGTTGGTATAGGCTACTCACAATTAGAGGAATTACTATCAGCGATCGATTTACCTATGATGACTGAGCCTCTGTACAAAAACAGCACGAGTTTGTTTCTAACACCTGGGAAAAAGCACTTGGTCAATCCATGCAAGAAGCCGCAGAAGAAGAAAAAGGATTGCTTTAGAAAAGGTCGTGTGACCACTGATAGCATTCCTATTATTGATGTTATTGTTGATGGATGCTGGAGTAAGAGGTCTTATAAAAGAATTACTCAGCACTTTCAGGAGCTGCTGCCATTATCGGAAGAGAAACGAAAAAATTTTGTTTCTCGGTGTTAAAAATAAGTACTGCAGCATATGTGCAAGATTGTAACAAAAATCAAACTCGAGAGCTCATCAGTGTTACAAAATTTCACGGGTGCATCTACTGCCATGGAATCTACCATGATAGTAGAAGATTTTAAATCATCTGTTAAAATGTACGGTCTGATTTATGGACGTCTAATATCTGACGGAGATTCTAGCACGTACTCTAAAATATTAGAAGCAAGACCTTACCCTCAATTTACAGTTGAAAAGTAGAGTGCAGAAATCATCTTTTAAGAAACTTGTGCAACAAACTGGAAAACCTGATCACAGATACAAAATATCCCATACATCTTAGAAAATTAATTACAAAAAAACGCATAATGACCATTAGGTCCACAATTAGAAAATGCATCAAAAATATCATGATTCTACAGAGACTTTAGATTTTGCACTCACAAACTTTTGAGGAGATTCAAACTGTACATTTACATGCCTTCGGGAACCATACCAACTGTAAAAACCATTTCTGTAATCGTCGTCAAACTGAAACTGAATCAGTACCGGCGGATTTTTTCACAAGTTCTTTATGGCAGAGAATATGTTTTATTATAAATAGTATTGCTGGCCATTCAAGAAGTCTTGTTCATGATGTTGATAGTAATATTGTAGAATGTTTTCACAGCGTTGTGGCCAAGTTAGTTGGGGGTAAAAGAGTAAATTACTCTCTGCGACGCAGCTATCAAACTAGGTGTTCAGCTTCTGCGATTACGTTCAATACTAAAAGAAAACCTACTACAATATTGTACAAAACAATTGTTGGCAAAAGCCCTAAAGGCCGAATGAGCACTTTCGATAATAAGTATCGGAAACTCAGAGGCTTGAAGAAACGCGCCAATTATAAAAAGCCACAGAAGACGTGTGACGCTATAACTCAAAATAAAGATTATGGTGAACAAAGCTCTAAGCCGGATGTGAGTGATGATGTCCTTAATTTAATGAAGGAAACTTTTCTATCCACTTTAAAAAAAAGTGAAGAAGAAAGAACACGGATTGAGCGGCAAACCATTTTGCAAAGCGAGTCTAGCGAATGGCTTGAACTTAGACGTTCTTTGTTGACAGCTTCGAACTTTGGCAAAGTGATCAAAATGAGGCCAGATACTAGTTGTGCCAATATAGTAAAGCAATTGCTATACAAAATTAATATAGATGCTGTTCCTTTGCAGCACGGAAGAGAATATGAAAAAAAGCGCTACAACAATTATCTACGCAAGAAGCAGTGGATATAAGACCTTGCGGGCTTTATATAGATCCCGAAATTCCGTATTTGGGGGCCACACCAGATGGGATTATAGACGAAGAAACAATAGTGGAGGTTAAGTGTCCAATAACGGCATTTAAGACAGGGCTAGAGGAAGCTTTTACAAAAAAAAAAAGGAAATTTTTGGATTAAAGACAAATCAGGTAATTTAGAAATAAATAAAAATCACAACTGGTTCTACCAGGTACAAGGGCAGTTGCACGTGACTCGCAAAGCAAAATGTGTATTCGCTGTATGGTTCAGTGAGTCACAACCACTGAAAACGGAAGTCATTTATAGGGATGATGATTGTTTTGAAAATAAAATGAAGTCAAAATTATGCAATTTTTATTTAAATTGTATATTGCCTGAAATTTTAGACCCAAGACATACCAGAAATATGGAAATACGTAATCCAATCTATATAATTGAAGCTATAAAAAAAAAAGAGAGAAAAAAACTTGAAATCTCCAAGAGGAAATTACAACGCATAATTCCAATTGCTGAGCAGGAAGAAAATACAATGCTTTCCTTATATCAAGAATCGATACGGTCGTCAACACCAGTAATTCCAGAAGCGGAACAACCAACCTGTTCACGATACTTAAATTATAATGAATTTTAACTTGCACCTTGACAGATTTATGGTGTGCCTAACATGTTAAGATAAAATAATTAAAAAAGTACGCAAATTTTATTTCCTCTTTTACTTAATTTAGCACTTACATATATGAGCCAGATCATCATTAGACCTTCAGAATATTTATCGTAGCACCGTCCGTGATAAATATGACAGTAACTGAAAACTAAATCTTTTTCACTATTTCCATGGCCGAGAACTCCTTATAACTTACCTGTTCATCCACATACCTTCACAAAGTGTCACGCAGCAGCGTCTGTGCTGAATATGAGTTTTTGAAAACTAAATCTTCCTAACCATTTCCATTGCTGAGAACCACTTGGTACTTACCTGGTCATCCACATACCTTCACAAAGTGTCACGTAGCAACGTCCGTGCTGAATATGAGAATTTCTGAAAACTAAATCTTTCTAACCATTTCCATTGCTGAGAACCACTTGGTACTTACCTGGTCATCCACATACCTTCACAAAGTGTCACGTAGCAGCGACCGTGCTCAATATGAGAGTTTCTGAAAACTATATCTTTCTAACCATTTCCATTGCTGAGAACCGCTTGGTACTTACCTGGTCATCCATATATCTTCACAAAGTGTCACGCAGCAGCGTCTGTGTTGAATATGAGAGTTTCTGAAAACTAAATCTTCCTAACCATTTCCATTGCTGAGAACCACTTGGTACTTACCTGGTCATCCACATACCTTCACGAAGTGTATGACACGTAGCAGCGTCCGTGCTGAATATGAGAGTTTTTGAAAACTAAAATCTTCCTAACCATTTCCATTGCTGAGAACCACTTGGTACTTACCTGGTCATCCACATACCTTCACAATGTGTCACGTAGAAGCGTCCGTGCTGAACATGGGAGTGAATATTGTTACAAGGTCTAAAGTAAAAAATAAGTCAATCCACAACTAGGTCTCTCAGAGATCGAATAAAATTATGCAAATAAGTTGTCATATCTTTACATCGTTAATCTTTGTCTACTATTTACGTAGTGCCATTGTAGTAAGCGTCTTTTGGTAGGTGTCGCTAAATTTAAACAAAGTCTAAATCGTCAAGGTTACTGATCATTGTAGAAGCCTTAACTTTTAAGATCTTCTTTTGACTCACAGCTTAGGATTACTTTCTGTTCTTTCGCCTTCCTTACTCTGTCTACACGGATCCCGGAAGATTTTGCGTCCACTGCCTCCCTTATTTTGTTAATAACTACTTGGCTGGTGTCATTCTCACTTTTTGATGAAACAATGATTGAGTGCATTGACGTATAGTTCGTTGTTTGTGACCGACGGGCCGCAATTTCGGCATATGTATAATTGCCATTATCTTTTTTCATGTTGAAATCATTTTGTATTCGTTCCATTTGATGTCCTAATTTTTTCAGCTCGATGCTCGATTCATCAATAGCCAGTCCATTTTTTATTATTTGCGCTAAAATTTCTCTAGTCGCTTGTCCATCATTTACACCTATTTGCATTCCGCTAATTTTTTTAGCAACGTCCTGTGTCAAAATTTGCCTAACGGTTGCTAATTCTTTTAAAATGTCCCTGGCCGTTCCCTTTGCATCTGCCCCACTGGACGTTTCCAAAGACCCTCAACTTCTCAGCGTACTCTTTTTCCTTTCTTAATAGTTCCTCCATTACACTTAATTTAGCTTTTTCCAGCTGGAGTTGCAAAGTCTGGCGGGATTCACTCATGCGCAAAATTATCTCATACATACCAGTTATTCCGGATAAAACCTTTTCTTTAATGGATGTTTTAAGGTTTCCTGACTGTTCTAGTTGCATTTTTGTATCTTGCAAAAGCTTGTTTGCTGCGGCCGTTAAAGTCGCTAGAGGCATTGTTGAAATGTTTACTGAAGTATCATGTGTTCCGCTTTGAATATTTTCTGACTTATCTTCGCTTGCTGATGCGCTATGTAACAGCGCTCGCTTACGCATATCAACTGTTACAGCTGAGGATCTGTGGGCCATTTTTTTTTTGTATTGCAAATGTCAGCAAATATAAAATTACCTGAGATCTAAATCTACCAAGGCAAGGTAAATTAATATAATAAGAAAATAATACTAAAAATTCTCAACGAAACTGCCAATGTGATCTCTGGCTATATATCCTAGTCAGTACTCAGAAAAAAAAAATTTTGAACAGAATTTAATATTTTCTTAAACACACTATACGAATTCTACCTTAGTAGTGAAAACAGGGTGGGAGGGAGGTCGAAATTTTACTAATTTCTACGTTTATTGTTGCAGATTTTGGCTGATACGGCGGTTGTGGAGCAAGGTGGACCAGATAGGAGCAAAAACGGAAGAGATTTGTAAGATTTTAATGTAGACGAAACATTTTTGTTATATCACGTTTCCCAAAAATAATAAATCTTTATTTAAATTAGAAATATCGCCCGAAATGGCTTGAAAACACAGTAAACTAATAAGATTCAACTAATTAAATATTTCAGGCAGCCAGGAATTTTACAATGTTTTTATGCAAAGTTATAAGGTGAATTTGTATGAAAATTTGTTCTAACCACTATACCTCGGTATCTAACTTTCTCAAAATTTTGCTAATTTCTACGTTTATTGTTGCAGATTTTGGCTGATACGGCGGTTTTGGAGCAAGGTGGACCAGATAGGAGCAAAAACGGAAGAGATTTGTAAGATTTTAATATAGACGAAAATTTTTCATATATTACGTTTCCCAAAATAATACATTTTTATTTAAATTAGAAATATCGCCCGAAATGGCTTGAAAACACAGTAAACTAATAAGACTCGACTAATTAAATATTTCAGGGCAGCCAGGGATTTTACAATGTTTTTATGCAAAGTTATAAGGTGAATTTGTATGAAAATTTGTTCTAACCACCATACCTCGGTATCTAACTTTCTCAAAATTTTGCTAATTTCTACGTTTATTGTTGCAGATTTTGGCTGATACGGCGGTTGTGGAGCAAGGTGGACCAGATAGGAGCAAAATGGAAGAGATTTGTAAGATTTTAATATAGACGAAAAATTTTTCATATATTACGTTTCCCAAAATAATAAATTTTATTTAAATTAGAAATATCGCGAAATAGCTTGAAAGCACAGTAAACTAATTAGACTAGACTAATTAAATATTTCAGGGCAGCCAGGGAATTTTTACAATGTTTTTATGCAAAGTTATAAGGTGGGTTAGGTTAGGTTAGGTTAGGTTAGGTTAGGTTGGGTTCCCCCCCGAACGGGTTCCCGCCTTGTCGCGGGGGGCTTGGTAGCCGTGGCTTGGTCACCCGCGGTGAACAAAGAGGAACCCCTTGGCTGGCCCGAGGTGTAGGGCCGGCCCGAGGTGGCCACTCCGTGTGGGCTCGGCGAGCCCACTTCGGATGTGTGTCGGTGGGCTGCTGCGGGAGGGGTTGGTCCACTCCCCTTGCCGCTGCAGCCGAGGTGGAGTCGCGGAGGAAGAGGAGTGTTGGTATGGCGATGCGCCACTCGCCCTATCCTCCGCGACTCAGACGGGGCCGCGCCGTTGATGCGGTGGTGGTGGGGCCGCGGGGGGAGAGGAGTGTCGGTATTGCGAGGCGCCGCTCTCCCTACCCTCCGCGGCCGAAACTTGGTTGGCGGCGGAGCCAAAGACCAGATTCGCCGCTGGGGCCGCGAAAGCGGGCGCTACTAAGCGCTCTTCCGGCCCCCATGAATGGGTCCAGGGGCGAGGGACTTGGGGAAGTCCCCGCCCCCCCTCTTCGATGGACCCGAGGCGGAGGCGCGAGCGGGTGTCGGCGCGCGCCTCTGAGGCGATGTACGGGGTAGTCGAACACCTCACTACCCCGCAGGAGACGAGGCCCGATAGACCGGGCCAGCACTAGTGTGGGGCTGCGGAAGAATTTGATTCCGCGGCCCCGCGCACACGTGCGAGGAGACACCGGGGTGGTTTTGGCCGGTAAGAGTCCGGCACGCCCCTCCGCCTTTCCCCAGGGGGTGGTTGTCCATGAGGATTTCCCCCCGAAAAAAAAAAAAAAAAAAAAAAAAGGTTAGGTTAGGTTAGGTTAGGTTCCCCTGAACGGGTTCCCGCCTTGTCGTGGCGGGGGCTTAGTAGCCGGCTTGGTCACCGCGGTGAACAAAGAGGAACCCCTTGGCTGGCCTGAGGTGTAGGTCGGCCTGAGATGGCCACTCCGTGTGGGCTCGGCGAGCCCACTTCGGATGTGTCGGTGGGCTGCTGCGGAGGTTGGTCCGCCCCTTACCGCTGCAGCCGAGGTGGAGTCGCGGAGGAAGAGGTGTTGGTGGCGATGCGCCACTCGCCCTATCCTCCGCGACTCAGACGGGCCGCACCGTTGATGCGGTGGTGGTGGGGCCGCGGGGAGAGGAGTGTCGGTATTGCGAGGCGCCGCTCTCCCTACCCTCCGCGGCCGAAACTTGGCTGGCGGAGCCAAAGACCAGATTCGCCGCTGGGGCCGCGAAAGCGGGCGCTACTAAGCGCTCTTCCGGCCCCATGAATGGGTCCAGGGCGAGGACTTGGGAAATCCCGCCCCACCTCTTCGATGGACCCGAGGCGGAGGCGCGAGCGGGTGTCGGCGCGCGCTTGAGGCGATGCACGGGGTAGTCGAACATCTCACTACCCCGTGCAGGGAGACGAGGCCCGGACAGACCGGGCCAGCACTAGTGTGGGGCTGCGGAAGAATTTGATTCCGCGGCCCCGCGCGCACGTGAGAGGAGACACTGGGTGGTTTTAGCCGGTAAGAGTCCGGCACGCCCTCCGCCAATCCCCAGGCGGAGGTAGTCCATGAGGATTTCCCCCGAAAAAAAAAAAAAAAGGTTAGGTTAGGTTAGGTTAGGTTCCCCCCCGAACGGGTTCCCGCCTTGTCGTGGCGGGGGGGCTTAGTAGCCGTGGCTTGGTCACCCGCGGTGAACAAAGAGGAACCCCTTAGCTGGCCGAGGTGTAGGGTCGGCCTGAGATGGCCACTCCGTGGGCTCGGCGAGCCCACTTCGGATGTGTGTCGGTGGGCTGCTGCGGAGGTTGGTCCACTCCCCTTACCGCTGCAGCCGAGGTGGAGTCGCGGAGGAAGAGGAGTGTTGGTATGGCGATGCGCCACTCGCCCTATCCTCCGCGACTCAGACGGGGCCGCACCGTTGATGCGGTGGTGGTGGGGCCGCGGGGGGAGAGGAGTGTCGGTATTGCGAGGCGCCGCTCTCCCTACCCTCCGCGGCCGAAACTTGGTTGGCGGCGGAGCCAAAGACCAGATTCGCCGCTGGGGCCGCGAAAGCGGGCGCTACTAAGCGCTCTTCCGGCCCCCATGAATGGGTCCAGGGGCGAGGGACTTGGGGAAGTCCCCGCCCCCCCTCTTCGATGGACCCGAGGCGGAGGCGCGAGCGGGTGTCGGCGCGCGCCTCTGAGGCGATGTACGGGGTAGTCGAACACCTCACTACCCCGTGCAGGAGACGAGGCCCGGATAGACCGGGCCAGCACTAGTGTGGGGCTGCGGAAGAATTTGATTCCGCGGCCCCGCGCACACGTGCGAGAGAGACACCGGGGTGGTTTTAGCCGGTAAGAGTCCGGCACGCCCTCCGCCTTTCCCCAGGCGGAGGAAGTCCATGAGATTTCGAAAAAAAAAAAAAAAAAAAAAAAAAAGGTTAGGTTAGGTTAGGTTAGGTTTCCCCAGACGGGTTCCCGCCTTGTCGTGGCGGGGGCTTAGTAGCCGTGGCTTGGTCACCCGCGGTGAACAAAGAGGAACCTTGGCTGGCCCGAGGTGTAGGGCCGGCCTGAGGTGGCCACTCCGTGTGGGCTCAGCGAGCCCACTTCGGATGTGTCGGTGGGCTGCTGCGGAGGGGTTGGTCCACCCCTTACCGCTGCAGCCGAGGTGGAGTCGCGGAGGAAGAGGAGTGTTGGTATGGCGATGCGCCACTCGCCCTATCCTCCGCGACTCAGACGGGCCGCACCGTTGATGCGGTGGTGGTGGGGCCGCGGGGAGAGGTGTCGGTATTGCGAGGCGCCGCCTCCTACCCTCCGCGGCCGAAACTGGCTGGCGGCGAGCCAAAGACCAGATTCGCCGCTGGGGCCGCGAAAGCGAGCGCTACTAAGCGCTCTTCCGGCCCCATGAATGGGTCCAGGGCGAGGGACTTGGGAAATCCCGCCCCACCTCTTCGATGGACCCGAGGCGGAGGCGCGAGCGGGTGTCGGCGCGCGCTTCTGAGGCGATGCACGGGGTAGTCGAACATCTCACTACCCCGTGCAGGGAGACGAGGCCGGACAGACCGGGCCAGCACTGAGTGTGGGGCTGCGGAAGAATTTGGATTCCCGCGGCCCCGCGCGCACGTGAGAGGAGACACTGGGTGGTTTTAGCCGGTAAGAGTCCGGCACGCCCTCCGCCAATCCCCAGGCGGAGGTAGTCCATGAGATTTCTCCCGAAAAAAAGGTTAGGTTAGGTTAGGTTAGGTTCCCCTCCGAACGGGTTCCCGCCTTGTCGTGGCGGGGGGGCTTAGTAGCCGTGGCTTGGTCACCCGCGGTGAACAAAGAGGAACCCCTTGGCTGGCCCGAGGTGTAGGGCCGGCCCGAGGTGGCCACTCCGTGTGGGCTCGGCGAGCCCACTTCGGATGTGTGTCGGTGGGCTGCTGCGGGAGGGGTTGGTCCGCTCCCCTTACCGCTGCAGCCGAGGTGGAGTCGCGGAGGAAGAGGAGTGTTGGTATGGCGATGCGCCACTCGCCCTATCCTCCGCGACTCAGACGGGGCCGCACCGTTGATGCGGTGGTGGTGGGGCCGCGGGGGGAGAGGAGTGTCGGTATTGCGAGGCGCCGCTCTCCCTACCCTCCGCGGCCGAAACTTGGTTGGCGGCGGAGCCAAAGACCAGATTCGCCGCTGGGGCCGCGAAAGCGGGCGCTACTAAGCGCTCTTCCGGCCCCCATGAATGGGTCCAGGGGCGAGGGACTTGGGGAAGTCCCCGCCCCCCCTCTTCGATGGACCCGAGGCGGAGGCGCGAGCGGGTGTCGGCGCGCGCCTCTGAGGCGATGCACGGGGTAGTCGAACACCTCACTACCCCGTGCAGGAGACGGGCCCGGACAGACCGGGCCAGCACTAGTGTGGGGCTGCGGAAGAATTTGATTCCTCGCGGCCCCTGCGCGCACGTGCGAGGAGACACCGGGGTGGTTTTAGCCGGTAAGAGTCCGGCACGCCCCTCCGCCTTTCCCCAGGCGGAGGTAGTCCATGATTTCCCGAAAAAAAAAAAGGTTAGGTTAGGTTAGGTTAGGTTTTTTTTTTTGTATGCTTTTGCTGCTTCCTCTGACATAGGGGTCAGAGTCATTGTCAGCTCGACACGGACTTCTAATTTTGTTTTTCTTGTCTTGCGTGGGTGGGTCCGAAGTCAGAGTGGGAGGTACATGAAGTACCTAGGCCTCCACCTGGACAGTCGCTGGGGCTTCGAAGAACATTTCGAGCGCCTAGTCCCCGAATCGAAAGGGTGGCGGGTGCTAGCATAGACTGCTGCCCAATCTAGGGGACCGACGGAGAAGTACGTCGCCTCTATGCGGAGTTATACGGTACGTAGCTCTGTATGGAGCGCCTGTATGGGCAAAAGGCTAGCCATCCGACGCTGTAGAACTAAAATTTACAGTGTCCAGCGGAGGATGGCCATACGGATCGTACGAGGATACCGCACTATATCCTTTGAGGCGGCGACAATCCTGGCTCGCTTTCCACCACTAGATATACTGGCGGAAATTGACGCGAGGGTGTACGACCGAATCCGTGCCCTCCGCCAGAGTGGTGGTAGTGAGCCAGAAGAGGCGCTCGAATCAATTAAACGGCAGGAACGACGAAACGCCCTGGCGACATGGCGCACTCGACTCGAGGAGCGCTATGAACGCAAACGTGTCATTGGAGCAATCCTGCCGGTCTTCGAAGCCTGGATGCAGCGACGAACAGGAAGACTTACCTACAAACTTACACAGATAATTACCGGGCATGGGGCTTCGGTGATTATCTGTGTAAGATCGGACGCGAGACGACGGCGAACTGCTTCCACTGTGGTGGACGAGACCAGGACTCCGCTTCCCATACGCTCGCAGTATGCCCAGCGGGAACGGGAGCGGACAATCCTAGTGAACCGCATTGACGGAACCTCTCCTTCCAGCAGTCGTGTCGGCGATGCTGAGCGGGATTCGGCGTGGAGGGCCGTAGCCACCTTCTGTGAATCTGTTATGATTCAGAAGGAGGCTTGAGCGGGATCGGGAGAGGGCAGATCCCGCGGAGACGACGTCGCCAAGCCGCTCGTCACGGCCCTCCTCTTGAAAACGGTGTTCCCTACCAGAAACGGGGCCTGGGCAGACACTGGAGGGGCCTCGAGTGCCTAGTTATGTAACCCTCGAGGAAGACGATGACTCGGAAGTGGTCTCGAGACATCGTGGTAGCACTGCGAGGGTGCTGGGGTAGCATGTACTGCCCCGGACGTGCTATTAGTGTGCAAAGCGATGGAGGCCCCGGTTGCGTTCCGAACGGAGATCCCGGACCCTCGTATACGCTAATGGTGACCATCGTGGGGTTTTAGCCGGTAGGAGTCCGGCATAACGTTTTCGTTGCCCCGCAGCGGAAGGTATCCATGAGGATTTCCCACGAAAAAAAAAAAGGTTAGGTTAGGTTGCGCCTCCACTAATACAAAGCATGCAACCCCAGTTGCTAGAGGCGGTGGTATCGGCTCTTCCTGAACGAGTGGGACACGTTCCCCGGCGATGGCTTCGCCCTCAGCCACAGAGTCTCCAGAAGGAGAGCACCGATGTCCCTGAGGTGACGCAAGCAGAGACGAGCGGCCGTGTCGCGTCTCCGGGCTAAGAACACAGCGCCCGGACCCGACGGAGTTCCTGGTCGAGCTTTCGTCCTGGCTCTGAGGAGCTAGAGCCCCAGTTGAGGGGCTCTTCACGGCATGTCTCCAGCAGGGTCAGCTTCCCAGTGTGTGGAAGGAGGAGGCTGGTCCTGCTCAGGAAGGAGGGCGCCCCACGGACTCACCGTCCGCGTACCGGCCCATAGTGCTGCTTGACGAGGCGGGCAAACTTTTGAGCGTATCATCGCAGATCGCCTCGTCAGCCACTTGTGCAGAGGGGCCGGACCTGGACGAGAACCAATTTGGTTTTCGTCGCGGGCGCTCCACCATAGACGCTATTACGCGTGAGGGCCCTGGCGGAGAGACAGTATCCGGGGTGGGGTGGTGCTGGCGGTGACTTTAGACATCTCCAACGCCTTCAACACCCTACCCTGGAGTTGTATTCGAGGCGCTGAATTACCATCGCATGCCTCCCTACCTCCGCCGCACTGGGGCTTACCGAAGAGATGCGTTACGTATCGGGGACGTGACGGTGCTGGTCGGCGCGTCATGTCGTGCGGTGTTCCGCAGGGATCGGTCTTGGGACCGCTCCTGTGGAACATCGGCTGACTGGGTGCTGAGTGAACTCCGTCGGGCCGACTTGACGTGTTATGCAGACGACACGCTTGTCACTGCGGGGAGCTCGCAGGGGAGGCAGCGTTGGTTGCCACGGCTGCGGTGTCACAAGTGGTGAACCGCATCCGGCGCCTGGGCCTGGAGGTGGCCCTAAACAAGTCAGGCCATCGAGTTCCATGGCCCTCGACGCGCGCCGCCTCCGGGATCACACATCGTGGTCAGCGGGCGGATAGCTGTCGAGTCCACCATGAAGTATCTGGGATTGGTGCTCGACAGCCGCTGAATTCGGACCCCACTTCCGGCGGCTGGCACCCAAATTGATGGGTGCAGCGGGTGCGCTTTCAACGTTGCTTCCCAACTTGGGGACCGAGTGCCGCCTGTAGGCGGTTGTACGTGGAATCGTGCGGTCCATGGCCCTGTGGGGCCCCTGGCGATGGACATGACGGCCAGCATTCTCGCCATGCTGCGTAAACCGCAAAGGGCGATGGCCGTCAGAGTCGTCCGCAGGTATCGCACGATTTCCTACGAGGCGGCTTGCGTCTGGCCGGATCCCCGCCCTGGGACTTAGAGGCGAAAGTACTCGCGTCATTATATCGATGGCGCGAGGAAGAGCGGGCACGGGGCTCGAGGCCGGTGCAGCGGCAGATCGCGCTGCGCCGAGAGGAGCTCCGTCAGGTCTTGGTGGCGGAATGGCGGCAAAGGCTGCGCCTACCGCCGGCCTCGCTACCGTCGAGACGATCCGGCCAGTACTCGACGACTGGCTCGGGAGAAGGCACGGCTCCCTGTCGTTTAGGGTGACGCAGTTGCTGTCGGGCACGGCTGCTTCGGCAAGTACCTGTGCCGCATAGACAGGAGCCGGACGCTCGGTGCCACCACTGCGTCCATTGCAGGAGGACACGGCGCAACACACGCTCGCCGAGTGTGCAGCTTGGAGGAGCAGCGCCGTGTCCTCACAAATGGTAGGAAGCGATCTGTCGCTGCCGGCCTTAGTGCGGAAGATGGTCGGTGGCGCAGAGTCGTGGACGCGGTGGTGACCTTCTGCGAGGACGTGATGTCGCAGAAACTGCGGAACAGGGAAAGGAGATCTCGACTCCTTCCCCGGCCGCAGAAGGCGCACCGAGCGCAGGAGAAGGGCGGACAACGCCCTTTCCGGCCCGAATGGGTCCAGGGCGAGGGACCTGGGAAATCCCCCCCCTCTTCGATGGCCCCGAGGTGGAGCGCGTGCGGGTGTCGGCGCGCGCCTGAGGCGATGCACGGGTAGTTGAACACTCACTACCCCGTGCTGGAGACGAGGCCCGGACAGACCGGGCCAGCACTAGTGTGGGGCTGCGGAAGAATTTGGATTCGCGGCACCGCGCGCGTGCGAGAGACACCGGGGTGGTTTTAGCCGGTAAGAGTCCGGCACCCCTCCGCCTTTCCCCAGGCGGAGTGGTCCATGATTTCCCCGCAAAAAAAAAAAAGGTTAGGTTAGGTTAGGTTAGGTTAGGTTGGGTTTTTTTGTATGCTTTTTGCTTCCTCTGACATAGGGTCAGTGACATTGTCAGCTCGACACGGACTTCTAATTCTTGTTTTTATTTTATTCGTCCTTGATATAATAAAGGGTGTGAGGACTCCGGTTTTCGTTCAGGAGTCCTACTACTCTTAAACTAGTGCATGCACACAACAATTTCCAATACTTAATGCTAGGGGTAGTGACAACTTATTTAATACTTATATGACTTTACCATTTGTTAGTTATTGCTTATATGCTATTTAATTAATATTTACACATTTTCAATTTATTTTATAATGCTGATCTGTAATATAATACAATATATTATGACAGCATCCTTACTTAAACAGTTTTATTCCTATTTATTACTATTTTTGCAATTTTCAAACAATAACACATAAATTTTTCTCTGTATTTGCTCATCATTATGATACTTATATTCTCCTTAATTAACTTTATTTCAATTTCATTTTCTATTTTTAGGCGCTCTGCGGCATATGCGGGACACTCCAGCAAAATGTGTGGCACAGTTTCTTCAACATCGCGGTCGCAAATGCACGATGGATTCTCTTTACACTTAAAACGGTGTAAGTATTCCGA
Organism: Parnassius orleans; assembly: GCA_029286625.1. Taxonomy (NCBI): domain Eukaryota; kingdom Metazoa; phylum Arthropoda; class Insecta; order Lepidoptera; family Papilionidae; genus Parnassius; species Parnassius orleans. Next base: position 83,377 of record JAGSMP010000847.1, on the reverse strand, counting down.
AAATCCACCATGCCCCGTCATGATTTGAGTTGTCTCGCTGCTTGCTTCAAATTTTCTCACTATTCGGTAGGCCACTTTCGCGTCTGGGAAAAACAGCTTTGTGATTTTCGCTGTCTCGCCATTCTGGTATCTTTGATTCCATTCGTCTAGCGTTGCCATACGAATGCTTCGCTTGACGAATGAAACCGGGCAAAGATCGTAATCCGGTCTCACTTTGGAATTTTGGCAGCCTCTTTGCTAGTCTATCCGCTCGTTCATTCCCTCTAAGCCCGCGTGCTTTAATCCAAAACAAAGTTACTACTTTGTTTTGGAGATATTACTCTTAAATTATCTCTACATTCTACGGCTAACGGATGAAGGCAGTTTGGGTTTATGATCGTTTGAAGGGCCGCCATTGAGTCACTGTAAATTCAAAGGAGGACGCTCTGTGAGATTTGCCCAGTCGCCCTGCAAATGGCCAGGAGCTCGGCTTGGTAAACTGTGCAGTATGTTGGTAGAGCAAGTTTGAGGGCTTTATTTTCGGCCTTGTTTTTCCATTCGGAAAGGGCGGCGCCAACCTTGCCCTCAATCTTGCTCCCGTCAGTAAATATGTGGACGTTTATTTCGCTGTATTTGTTCACCTGCTCCTCGTTTACCAAACTAATAATTCCTAATTCCAGGCGCTCAGCAGGGTGTGGACCCTCAAGAGCTGAAGCCATTCTCTCGACTTCTCTTCCCGCCAACACTGACTGTGGCAGTCCCCTCTTGGCTTCATATAATAAAGCCGCCTCACGGACTCGGAGGTCCAGGGGGAGTATTCCAGCCAGTATTAGCGCCGAGTTTAGAGAGACCGTTCGGTAGGCTTTGCATAATTTTTGCGCGATACCGCGTTGGACTACGGCAAGTTGTTTCATTACCCCCAGCTTTTTTGCAGCCTGTGCCCAAACGCTAGCAGCGTAAAGTATAATAGGCTCTACGGTCGCGAGATATATCAATCTTATCACTTCCGGATGGAGACCCCAACTAACCTTTGCTGCTTTGCATAGTTGTTTGTAGATGCCGATTGCCTTCTTACACACATTCGATACATGGGTGTTAAAAGTAAGCTTTTCGTCAATTGTAACCCCAAGTAGCTTTATTTCTTTTGACATGCCAATGTCAATACCTCCCATGTTAAGGCGTGGTGCGTCGTATTTCAGTTTTCTTGTTATTATCATCGCGTTCGTCTTGTGTGGCGCAAACTTCAATTTATTTTCAAACACGCTCGGACATGTTCGAGTGTGGCATGGTACGTCTCTCCACTTCGTGTGCTGTGTCGCCGTCGAAGACTAAGACGACGTCGTCCGCAAACGCCTGACAATAATCTCCCTGCATTCCAGACTTTTCAAGAGAGGTCTAGCAGAAGATTCCATAGGATTGGGCCTCAATGGATCCCTGGACACATCCTTTGTTTGTACCCTTAGCATATTCCTCAGCGTACCTGACTACGACTTTCCTGCCCTTGAGATAACTATCCATGACCCTCCTCAAGTTTAGCGGACACCTTTCCTCAGCCAGTCGGACTCGTATGGCTGGCCACCAGCGCTATCAAAAGCTCCCTCGATGTCCAATGATACTAGCGCTATGATTTTCTTTTGATCCAGCTTCGTGTGAATGAACTGCATTAGTACATAGAGGCGTCTTCGGTGCTTCTCTGTGGCATGAACCCGTACTGGCGTACTTATCCTTGGCAAAAGGTGAAATTTGAGGCGGGTCACCAGCATTTTCTCAAAGATCTTTCCCAGTATAGGTAGTAGTCCAATGGGCCTGTACGCTTTCGGAATGGTGTAATCTACTTTCCTGGTTTTTAAGTACTATGATTGTAGCGATTTTCCAGGTTTTTGGGAAGTGTTGTAGAGTTAAACATTTATTAAGGAAGGCCAAGAATAACTCGGGATTGCTTTCTATAGCGTGTAGACATATATCAGCTGTGAAACCGTCCGCTCCTGGTGCCTTTTTCGGGTTGAAGGATTGATACGCCTGTTTCAATTCTAACATTGTGAACAGGGGATCACACAGGTCATCTTGCTCAACAGAGTTCACTTTGTCAGCTTTCATTCTTACGTGGCGATGGTAAGTGTTTTCGCTGTCTGTTAAGTCTTCCGGAAAGAACGTTTCCGCCAATAACTTCACGGAACCTTTTGCGTCTAACACTACCTTATTGATTTCCAGTGGCTGGTCCTCGTCCCTACGCGTTGTTCTCCCAATTACCCTATAGATACCTTCCCAGACCCCTTCCCTATCCTGTTTGCAGCAAAAGGCTTTCCAGCTCTCGATCTGTGCTTTAATCGCTTCTGACTCATAACTTGCTTTTTGTTCCTTCTGTCTACGGACTAGGGCAACGCATTTAATCCTGCGTTTCTTGGTAGTGACTTCTTTTTTCATCTCGGCGAGCTTCTCGGACCACCACGGCAAGGTAAGCTCTTCAGTAGCTTTTTTAGTTGGCATTGTTTGCTTGCAAGTTTCTGTTAATGATTTCGTTAATTTATCTGTTGCTATATCTATTTGTTCTATAGTTTCAATTTTTTCTATCTCTGATTTAATGAATTTGTTTTCTGACAGCAATTGGTTAAGTTTCTCATGAAACCTAGGCCAATTGCCTTCTTCGTATTAAACAGTCTCGTAGTTCAGTTTACTCTTAGTCCTTTTGATTTTGTAACCGAATATTAAAATAATGCCGTTGTGGTCCGAGCTCGTGAGACCCTCGTCCACTGTCCAGTCATCTACCAAGTCCAGGATGTCCGTCGAGCAGGCTGTTATGTCGACGTAGCTGGAATATCGTTTTCCTCCTCGGATGGTATCGAAGGTCAGAATATCTCCTCTATTCATTATGTTCAGACCCAGTTCCTCGAGAGCTCCTGTCATTTCTCTCCTCTGTGGTCGACGATCAGGCTTCCCCACCATGTACTTTTGAATTTGCGTCACTCCAGCAATCCACTTTGTAGTTCAATTTCTTGCTTTATCTTTTAAGGTGATCAATATAAGGCTCTATGGGCTGATCTGGCTAAGTAATAAGAGACAGTGTTATTTTCAAGCTCTAGTTTGAATTCCCACCACAATGATGTTATTTGTGGTAAGTTTTGGTACTGTTTTACGTTAAAATAAACATTGAAAACGGCTACCGCTGCCTTAACAGTCCCTTCTCCTGGACTAGAGTTTTGGAAAACCCTCACGCCTCTCTGACCTTTCATCGTGTTAGCACCACCTACGTACGGTTCTTGAAGTAGTGCTATATCAGTTCCACGTTTCTCAGCTTCAATAAAAGTTCGTGGGTTGCTAATTTTTGCGCTGGAGGTTTGCTTGAATAATTTTATAGTGGGCTTGTTCAACTTGTGCCTTTAGCAATATGCTATTGTTGACCGGGCAATTCATCCCACTTCCGGCGTTGGGCAGTTTGTGCTAAAGGCATTATGTTCTATCTGGAACAATTTTGCTTTTGAGCAGTTCCGGCATTTGGGTGGTTCACTAGCGAGCCAGTCACCACTCGGATCTTAGGTGGGGCCACCACAGTGGCTACAGGTCTGATAGTTCTTTACAGAACCTCTTACCGTGACCATATCCTAAACAGCGTGTGCATTGCACCAGTGGGGATTGGTCTTCTGCTCTAACACGTTGTAGATCAATATGAATACTCCCAATGTCAATAATTCTTTTGCAGATGATAGGCGAAACACTAACAACAATGTGGCTGGTGTGGGGTTTCTTGTTTTCTTCTATATTTTATTTCAATTCTGATCTCACCCTCGTCGAGACCGTGAAAACAGGTTTTGATTCCTCAGAGCCTTTATTACGTCTTCGTCTGTATTAACGAGAAGTACATTTCTGAAGATCAAGAGCGGATCCTTGTTTTGACTTCTTCGACGGTGAGATTTTACCTTCCTAAGCCGGTTTTTCATTTTGTTCCTTTCCTCTTTTGTTTCGAAACCCATAATGATTTTTCTATCCTTTGCTTTCCTTACCCTTCCAACCTTTATCCACCCTTCTTTTGCATCAGCTGCCTTTCTGACCCTATTCATCACCTCTTCCCCCGTTTCAGTTTCATCTTTTGATGTAACTACTACGGAATGTAGGGTACTACGCTGTGGGGGAGTTTTGATGATTTTGTCTGCAGTTACATTCGCGTATGTTGGCATTGTCGCTCGCTCTAGAATTTCTCTTTGCTTTTCCATCGATTCTTTCAACTCTTCCATCTTTTTTTGTTTCTACAGCAATGTTGCATGCTCCTCAATCCTTGTTTTTAGGTCTGATTCCATGACTGAGAAGGTAGAGTCAGTGGCATCAGTTTCCAACTCTAACTTTTCACTATTTTCCTTTTCTACTTTTGACTTTTTGCTTTAGCTCCATTTCAGCTTCTTTAACAAGCTGATATAACCTATCCAGTGCTTCTACAATGCTATTTTTAATCTCTATTTTGTATTCCGAGAGCATTCAAATGGAGCTTGGCTTTTGTTAAACAGGCCTTTGCTTCCATTGTTCGGTTTTCATACTGCTGCTTTGGCAGGTGTGTTTCAACAGACTTTTTGCATCACTTTACACTTTTGTATCACTGATACCGTTGGTTTTGTTTTAGCAGTACCTGCCTGCATTGTCGTGGTAGTCATGGATGGGGTTGAATCAATGTTAGATTCCCAGTCATCTATGCTGCGTCTTACTTTGAAATTTCACTTCCTGTTTTAGAAGGTGACTTTTCAGTTTGTGTCGATTTAGTTGGTGTTCTAATTCCAAACATTTTGGGAGTATATGTCCGTGTAGCGTCAATAGAATAATGTGTATAAAAGGTGTATAAATACACCAACTAAAATGTAAAACAGAGAAAAAAAATAACAAAAACAAAATACATAAAATGTATAAAAGTGTATAAAAGATACCTCTATCTAGAGTCACAGACTCCGTCAAAAAAATTTTATTTATACAGTATGTTAACTATCGAACATAAAAAAAAATTCCTTTTTAGACTTAATAAAACTGTTTAAGTACTAAAAGTTTGCTGCGATGTTATAATATAAGTAAGACTAAAGTTAAGGTACAATGTTTAATATGAAAACTAAGAATGTAAATTGAAATATAAACGGAATACAATTTTTACTCTATGTAGAGCCTTAGTCAACAAGGAACGAAAAATATGTGAAGCCACGATTTTTAATACAAAATAGCAATACAATTTGCAATTTCAAAGTCGCTCAAAATTTTTCTGTAGGGCCACTAATAAAACCCCTATTCTAAGTCTTGCTTGGGTCATTATTTATATAATCACAAAAGATAAGTAAAAAGATAGTTTTACCCAAGTTATAGACTAATTAGTTTTGGCTCTACATAGAGTTCATATAACATAACCATCTGAAAGCCCTCCTCAAGCCCTTTCCAAAGAACCCAAACCAGATACAACTAGCCCAAAGGGTTCCAGTTACCACACTTTCAAATTCTGGTTCCAAAACAAGATGGCGGTCAAAATGTGGTTAAAGCGCTGTAACTCAAGAACGGATAGGCCTACAGTGCATTGCGTGGGCTCGTTTTGTTGGGCTCGACCAGAGCTATCATGTGGTATTTTTCAGGACACAAAATTTTTATAGTCTGAAATTTCCTGAAAACTTGTTTTCCTACCACTACAGTCCTTGTTGATGTCTACTGTCAAAACCCCAGTCCTCCGACTTTTAGTTGAGCAGATATGAGTCTTTGAAGTTTTCCAAAATGGCCGCTGAAATGTCAAAGTCAATGTTGAAATGCAGATAACTTTGCTTCTAGTAATCACAGAAGACCGGGTTTTGACTATATTACTAAGCGTTGTCTTAACCCTCGATGAAATCACTTTCAGGACACTGAAAAGTATGAGCCTCAAAATGCCTGAAATTTTGGAGGCTGACAGAACTCGATCCCCAGATGCAGATATTGAAATCCGCAAATTTCTGCGACGCTTGGATCTGTAGCAGTTTAAAAGATTCCAAAATGGCCGCCGAGCTGTCAAACGGTATGTTTGGAAGCCTGTAACTTTAAAACCATACGTCGTACGACAACCGGGTTTGAAATTTACAGCTTGGCTGAACCTAAATTATATCCTGAATGTGGTTTCAGGAGAGAAAATTTCAGGCGTCAAAAACGCCTGAAAAGTTAATATCACCGTAAATTATGCTCCTCAAGCCTGAGTTCGAAATCCGAGATTTCTACGACCAGGATCTTCGAAGATATGAGCAAACAAAAAACGAATCAATTTCGAGTAATAACGAGTCAATTTTAAGACTATTCGCGTGTAGTTTGGGCTTAAATAAAAGATTCCGGTACAGAAATACTATATCTATAGTCAAAATTTATTAATTTCTATTATTTTACTAGTATTTAAGAAAAAATACAAAAAATTCTATATCTTCTAAACCTGAAATCGTAAAAATCTGAAAAAAAATTGTTAATTATGAATAAATCAAGCTCAATTTAAATCTGTACTAAAATTTTAAAAATAACCTATTTTTATATAAAAACAGAAAAATATGGTTTTAACAAAATTAATTGTATTAAATAATTTTCCTGATGGATTTCAAATTTAAAAAGTTTTTATGTAAATAAAGTTTGCGCGCAAATTCAAGCAGTTTCAAAATTTACGCGAACGCTACCCAAACAAAGAAAATTATGCTTGAAAATTCAATCTTGAAATTTTAATTATTCTAAAACTATACAATCGAAGAATCTGCAAACAGGTGAAGTCTTTCCTGTCTATGTCTTGCTTGGTGTAAATTTTCAGTCTGCCTACTCTCCTTCTTGATTTTCAGCAACACGTGGTTTTGGGTTTTTGCAAATAAGTCCCAAATGCGTGGTCCAAAATTTGTTTAACATATACAAAGTTGCAGATCCTTAAGGCCCTACTTGGGGCAGTCAAATATTTAGGGGCACTGATCAAAATCACTTGGCGCATGCGTCTAAAGATTAATTTTGCAAACTAACCTCCAAAATGGTGGTTTTCAGGTCCTGTACTTCAGCGGGCAACGTCCGGGTTATTTTCTTAAATGGGATGTATAGGTCCCAAGTTCCCAACCAGGCGACACTTCACTTGTCCAAATTGGACCACAAAAACCACTTTTTCAATTTTTTTTTTTTTTATTGTGGAGCACGTGCAAAATGATGCTTGTTCGAGCGCGGATCGATTGCAACTCGGTTAGTTAGGTTAGGTTAGGTTTTTTTTTTTTTTTTTAAACTTTCTTTACTACTACTATTCTGCAGTACCCTTCTTTCTGTTACAGTTTATCTTTAGCTGGTGTTTGCACTGGTTTTTTTTTTTTGTTCCGTACTGCTTACAGGTTTGTTTGGCATACTATTACAAAGACTTATGGTAATTGCATTATTATTTACATTTTACTACTAATTTACTTGTACTTGTTATTCATCTACTTTTATTAATATTTATACTAATATCATATTAGTATTATTTCATTTTATTCCTTATTTTAATAACAATTCTTAATATAATGCTGTGTTTAGACTTACTTAGAATTTGTTTTAGTCATACTTTTACAATGACTATGTTTATTACATTGTTGTGTTATATAAATAATCTACACTAGAAGTAGAACTAATGCTGATTTTAATTACAGTTCCTAGAATAATGCTGTTTAAACTTACTTTTATCATTTTACTGCCTATGGGTTATTATTAATCTATACAAAAATCATATTGTTATTATTTCATTGCTATTATATTTTATAAGTAACAACTTCTCTGCTTTAGTTAAAGCGATCACTAGTCCGTTATCCTACTACCGTTTTCTTTATTAATTGTTTGTAACACTCTTAATGCGAATTCCAAAAATACAGATCGGCAATTGTTGTCTTCAACGATTAATGATAATGATTCTTTATTTATAACCAACCCCATTCTGCTCTCGCATTCGAATCTTTTAAGGGCAAATCGTGGGCAGTTAATTAAAATATGTTCTATCGATTGTTGACTTTCGTTATCGCAATAGCAGTATGGAGATGGTGATAGTTTGAATCTATGTAAATATGCTTTGTTGCCACCGTGACCTGTGAAAAGTTGAGTCAACATATTAGTCATTCTGATATTTTTTAATACTTTATAAGCATTTTCTATACTAGGGAAGAAAGTCTTCGTTAATTCGCTGCCCGTAGATTCTTCATATTTTGCCTGCCACCTTTGTAGAGTATTTTGTCTGGTGAGGCGCTTTGCGTATGACAAAGGAACTCTATCGTATCTGGCTTTTTGTTTGTTTTTGAGAGCTGCGTACTTGCCAGTTTCATCAGCTCTTTCGTTACCGCTTATTCCAGTGTGCGCTTTTATCCAGTATAATCTTATAGTGCCTCCTTTAATTTCAATTGTTTTTATATTATTTCTAATTTCAGCAGCAATCGGGTGTAGAGATGATGGATTACTGATACTCATTATTGCAGATCTAGAGTCGCTAAAAATATTTGCTTCCAGTTGGTTTTTCGCTATTAGGTATTCTAATGCCCTCAAAATTGCCACGAGTTCGGCTTGGTAGACGCTGCAATAGTTTTCAAGTCTGAAGTTAATACTTTTTGTTTCGGTTGTTGTTCCAGATGGTAACAGCTGTCCCACTTTGTTATTAAGTTTGCTTCCGTCAGTATAGACTTTTATCCAGTTGTTGGTTTTTTCGTCGATATCTTGCTGAGAATTTATGTATTCGATATTATATTTCTTCCTTTCGGAGGGATGTGGTAAGTCGAATGGGCTTATTCTTTTCTCTAGAAGTCTACCCGGTAATGAATCGATAGGTTTCCCACGTTTTATCTCATAAATAATAGCATTTTCTCTGGCTCTGAGTGCTAAAGGTATTATTTTAGCCAGTAATGTGCTCGATACTAGAGAGTTGGTTTTATGACCTTTGCAGATTCTTATGCTGAAGAGTCTTGTGAGTCTGTTTAACAACTGATCCACGTATCTTTTTTCTGTAGTATGAGCCCAGCAGCTCGCCGCATACAGCACCGTTGGTTCTACTACAGCAGTATATATTGTGCGGACTATGTCTGAATTGAGTCCCCATTGTGCTCTTGCCGCTTTAGACACCATTTTATAAATATTTACTGCTTTACGACTGATGTTGTCTAGGTGTGGTTTAAAGTTGAAATTCTTATCAATCGTAAGACCTAATATTGTCAGATGTTCTGTATAATTCAACTCTATTTCTTCCATGTACAATTTAGGAGTGTGGTGTTTCAGCTTTTTGTTATAATGATTGCTTAGGTTTTATACGGTGCAAATTTTAACTATGCTGTTTTCCCCAGTCTGATATAAATTTTAGGGTGTGGTTGAATCTTTCTCTAGTTGTTCTCCATTATTGTTAGTGCCTATCAAGAGTATGTCATCCATAATTGGACATGAGTGCTTAGATCTTCTGTTGCTTGTAAAGGGAGTCTAATAGGATATTCCATAATGATCCACAAGTGGAGCCCTGAATGCATCCCTTATTTGTAGGTCGCGTTACTTTTTGTCCAGCATATCTTAAATCGATTACTCTGTTGGCCAGGTAGCTTTTTATTAGTCGAAGCATAGATGTTTCTGCTTGTTTAGCATGTAGTTGGTTGATGATTGCTGTACCAGGCATTATCAAATGCACCTTCAATATCAAGCGACACTAGTGCAACAATTTCCTTTTTGCCAAGTCCGTTTTTGATTGCAGTGATGGTGTCGTAAAGAGCATCTTCAGTACTCCGTTGTGGTGTGAACCCATATTGCCTATTGTTCATCTTATTATCGTGTCCGAGTTGCCATTGTAGCCTGTTTACAAATAGTTTCTCCAGTAATTTTCTAGTATCGGTAGCAAGCCTATAGGTCTATATGCTTTGGGACTGGAATAATCTTCTTTATTTGGCTTTGGTATGACTTTTATAGTTGCTGTTTTCCACTTCGTTGGAAAATGGCCAAGCTTGAGACATTGGTTCATTAGACTCAAAACAATTTCTGGGTCATTTCATACGCCGCCTGGCAGATGTCCGAATTAGGTTGTCTCTCCTCGGTGCCTTTTCGGGTTCATGTTGTAGAAGATATGTTCGATTTCTACTGGTGTAAAAGGTTGTACTATTTCTGGAGTGTTATTTTCTAGTATACTTGTTAATTCCTGCGCATTCCTCCTTAGTTTGGCTTGCTCCTCCGTATCGGTATCGATGCTGTCCCACGGGAAAAAGGTTTAGATTGGCTGATTCCCTTTCACTGAGAATGGTGCCGTCTTTATTGCGTAAGAGCTTCTCTTCTTCGGTGTTAGAACACACTTTGAGGATTCTGTAAGTCCTTTGCCATACATTTTCTTTCTCTTCGGTACTGCATAGATCTTTCCAGCTTTGTGTTGCAGCTGTTTCTATACTGTAGATGTATTCTTCTCTTGCTTTTAGATAGTGATCTATGACAAGTTGTCGTCTTTAAGGGTGTGCATTCCGAATTCTTCGTCGTGTCCTAATCATCTCCTCTTTCTTAAGTTTAAGTTCTTTAGTCCACCATATTGCTGCTTTCTTTGTTTTCTTGGGTTTGATTATGGGGATCACTTTAATACATGCCGATGAAATGCATTGCGTATATTTATCTACCATAATGTCCAAATCTTGTGTTGTCTTGATTTGTTATTTCCTTGTTTATTTGATTTCTACTTAATTCTTTCGTAAGTTCTTGTTTAAATACTTCCCAGTTCGCTTTCCTAGTTTCAAACTTTCGCGTGCTTGTAATTGTCTTTTCTGGTATAAATTCTCTAGATTAAGCTCATATAATATTGGTTTGTGGTTTGACAAAGTGCTAAATGTTTCGTCGACTCTCCAGTTTTGATCTTATTTATTAAATAAGTTGAACACGCTGTTACATCTATGATACTGGACAGCTTGCCATCCTATAAGCTGCAGAATGTTGGGCTACTGCCAGTATAAGGATTTCAGATTTAATTCAGCTATTCTCCATTATTTGAGAACCCTTTTATCGTCAGCATCGCATCCCACCAGACACTTTTGCGTTGACGTCTCCTGCAATGATGTAGTCACTTGCGTCCATGCTCGTCGTAAATTGGTTGATCTTGGTAAGATCTTCATCGATATTTCCTTTTTCATGCAAATAAATACTAATTATGCCTATTTTCTTATAATCTACTTTGATAGTGATAGTTACAATATCCTCTGTAATAAGGTCTGGATTTACAGTGTACTGAATGTTTGGATCTAAGACAACGATTGCCGATCTGACTGGTTTATTTTGTCATGACTCACTTTTGGACAACGATAGTTCGAGCCTAGGGTTTACATGAGCTTTCGCTCCAACATAAAGGCTCCTGCATCAGTATTATTGAAAATCCCTGCATAGTGGCTGCGCGTAACTCTTGTGTTGCCGCACGCCCACGATCCAGTTGTATTGAGCAATTTTATTTTGTTTTAACTGTGGTTGTTATTGTATCAATTATCTGCAATAAGATACCGAGGATCTAGCTATCCTGTCATTTGCCCCTCCGGACATTCAGGGCTGTAGGCAGGATGGCTTAAAGATTCTTTTTGTAAATTTTTACAATTTTTGCATACTGGTGTTTGATTTCGATTTGTGCACAATCTGGTATCATGCTCCTCTGAACAGTATCCGCAAACTAGTCCATTATGGCAATCTCTAGCTAGATGGTTAAATCCAAGACACTTATAACATTGGGTCAGAGGAGAGTGGTCAATGCATGGAACTACTTGATATCCTATACGCAGCCTTTGGTCTTTTAGTTTTGTCCACATTTGTGGTGTTACTTCTAGTATGATGTTGACTAGTTCACGGACCCTTCCGTTCTACAAGTACTTTGGCTGCTTTGTGGGGTTCTGTTATACCTGATACCAAGTTGCTATTTTGTGTCACCAATGCTTTGATTAATTTTTCATCGCTAAGATCGGATATGACACCTATCAATCTTAAGTGCGGATTTTTGTTCGAGGGTGTAGATAGATGATAGTTTGGTGCACGAATCTCTAATGCTGTTCCTAAAGTTTGCCTATCTTCTTGAGTGTCGCAATAACTCTTTGATTTTGAGTTTCGTTATCTTGTTGACACCAATTCCTAGCTCTACTGGATCAACTCCTTTTTACTTGTTTAACGATATCCTCGCTAGTCAGACGGGGATCAATAGACTCCAGAATCATGGGAAAACGGGGCGTGCTCGCAGCATCCCCCGTTATGCTGGGGCTACCCGTTCGTTAGCTACCCTCTCCATTGGTGATGCGCAGGGGCAGTTCCTTAGTTCGTCAATCTTCTCCTTAATTGTAATTGCCAATTCTGCTCCAGGCCTGAATGCCTGGAAAGCTAACTGGCTTGTGTTAAATTCTTTTATTTCGTTTATATCGTTCATCATTGTTTTCATGGTGATGATGATCGGATCTAAAACTTTTTTAATGTCCTCACTTTGGTCATTTATTGTCGTAGTGATATAGGGTGGTGTTGCTTTGAAGTCCGAGATCATTTGTTTCAACTCCTGTATCTCTGTAATGACTGTGTCAGTGCCTGTTTGTATGACCTCAGGGACTAATGTTTCCTTTTCTGTCTCTTATGAATACTGATGATTCTTCGATCATCTAGGTTAAAAAATTGATCTGTTGCGTCATTTCTTTTACCTACAGTTTTATTGCTAATTCAGACTGCTTCTGCTCTGGTAATGAGATTAATGTCTTAGACGCTGGATGGGGTAATGCCTTTGTAACGAGTCCCTGCACTTCTAGTTGAATTTTGCTAATAGCTTTATTAGTTCCGTTCCGTCTGGCGTCGCTTACGCATCGTTTCTGTAGCTCTCCCGTCTTTAAAAATCCGAAAAAATAGTTAAAGTTGTCCTATCGTTCTGAAAATTGCAGTGATTGTGTATTTTAGTGCACCTATGCAGTGGTTGTGTTGGTTTTAAGCCGAGAGCTTTTCTTATAGTGATTTTGCAGGAAAGTGAGCACGTGGGATAACCTAAAAACGCAAAAAGGTAATATATTTATAAGTTTTTTGCGTACGCTGCTTCAAAACGATCGATGACTCATACTTTTTTATATGTCATTTTATAGGTCTTTTGAGGCGCTACATTTATCCGTTTGCTCCATATTTTTCATTCAAAATTCACTGAGTTATAGCTCAAAAACCTTAAAACCACGTGGTTACTAAAATCAAAACTAAGTCTGTACTTATATTTGCTTACGCAGTTTTTAAGAGCTTTATTTCCTAGCATACTGCAACTTTCCTTGCAAAATCAGACTTATAGTTTAGTAGTTATATTGAAATAACATAGTTTTTAAAAACAAGGTATAATTAAACTGTTTTTTACTCGAGATCTTCAGTGACAATGTATTAGGACTTTAACTATTTTCGATAGATAATATATCAAGGAATGTGTATGCAAAAAATCAGATTTTTCTATTAGTTACTAAGATAATAAATTAAGTGAGAACACCACTCCACGTGATCCGTGTTAGAGAGCATTGCGGCTATTTTTGACAAGATCATATCCAAGCGACTAATTTTAGGTAAATAAATCCGTTTACAGCAAGAAAATATCTATTAAATTTCTAGAGATATTGAATTTTTAATGTTTTTTGCTTAAAACTTTTAAGGGGGGCAACATTTAAACTAAATAATACTACCAACTTATAGGTGGCTAAGAGACCTTTACAACGAGCCCAAACTCGACATATTTAGCCTGCTCCAGAGCAAAGTTGAGGGATTTTGGTCATATCAGCCGCCATCTTGGAATTGTTTCTTCTTTGATTTTACCGGAACCAGATCATCAAAAGTAGTCGTGCTTGGACTTATTTTTGTTGCCTTGACGTGGAGAATCCGATTCCGTTGAAAACTCCCTGAAAAATTGGAACCCTGCAAATAGCCCACGGGTGGGAAGCTAGCCCTAGCCCTAGTGAAAGGAGCCCAAACACGGGCAATTTTGGACCATAAACAGAGGAGTTGTTCACGTTTATATATATTAATCCGCCATATTGAATTTCTTTTAACCGTGATTTCTAGGGAACCATTCTAGATAAAACCATCGTGCTTGGGCTTAAACTTTTCGGCTAAACTCAAGTCCTTTTCTGCCAAAATTTTGCAAAAAGCAGTGACTCGGGAAAAGTCGAAGTTCAAACAGCCGGCACCTTCCTCAAGAAAAACCCAAACACCGATACTTTTGGACATAAAACAGCTGAGCTATTTAGGTTTTAATTTCATCGAGCCGCCATATTTAATTTTTCAAACCTTAATTACTCAATAACTGCTGCGAATAAAACCATCGTGTTTGGGCTTAATCTTGCCAGCAAATTGAGCCGAACGAGATTAATAGGTAAACTGTGCAGAAATCCAGATTTTTAAAATTGACCGACCCGCCATCTTTGAATTTCGAGTTAATTTCTAAGTAACCGTTACACAAAAGACCATCGTGTTTGGACTTAATCTTTTCAGCGACACATAAGGACTACGAATCTGAGGAAACATTGCAGATTTCTTTAAATCTGGCAAAACACCAACATTTAAGGAATAGGTCGGTAACGGTTGCCCGCATTTTTCAACTGTGGTAACGATTGAATCAAACATGGCGAGTAAGCCAGGCACCTCAAGCACGAGCCAAGCGAAGGCTAAATTGACATCTAAGACAAGTAAAGGAGTTACCCCGACAACAAGCAAGGCATTGCGTAAAAAAGTCCTTCTACAAAACGCAGCCTCCTCGGGTAAAACGGTGGAAGAAGAAGCAAATCTCGGCGCATTACCCATTTCGGATGCGATGAATTGTTCGGCGGACACAGTTATACACATGGTTGACCCTGAGGAACTGGCTGCAGATGACCCTGATAACATCTTAATTGAGATGGGACAGGAAGCAGCTTCTGAAAATCAAAGTTCAATAACTTTTGACACGGAAGCCGAATTGGCTATTTTGGGTAAATGCAAACCATCCCAACGTACTGATGACGAGTGGTCTGACGCAGATAGTGCAACCAGCCTTAACAGCAGGAGGTCCAGCATACTGCCACCCGCATATAAGCGGGCTGGCATATCAATGGACTTGGCTACTCAACGAGCTAATGACTTCCTGCTCTCAGGCAAGGAAGCACTCGAAAAGCCGAAATATGAAACGACTGCAAATTAAGTACACAACTGCCTACAGGGACTTTATGAAACAGTGCTCTCTCTTATCCGACTCCGCTCACATCGCGCTTGGATTAGAGCAGGAACGATGCCGTTCTGCTAAGGAACTGGTGAGAATCGAGCGTGCTCACAACAAGCAGCTGACAGAATCCACTCGACAATAATTAATAAACTAACAGAATCCTTTGAAGCAATTCGCAATACAAGTAAATCTGTTGAAGCTATACGCAGCTGGTTGAGTTACGAGATGGACGAGCTAATAAAAGCTATGCAAAATTCAACTAAGTGCAGGGACTCGTTACAAAGGTTAGGTTAGGTTAGGTTAGGTTTTTTTTTTTTTTTTTTTACTCTTATAACTACTACTTTACTGCAGTACCCTTCTTACTTATGCTTAACTTATTATAATCTTTACAAGTATATCAAAGTTTTTTTTTTTTTTTTTTTTCTCCTTTTTTTTTTAATTATTATTACTTTATTCCGCTTTGTGGACTGTCTACTTGTACTTATTCTTATTTCTAATACTCTATTGCTTCATTACTTATACTGATACTCAAATTACTAATACTCATACTAAATGCTCACAACTAACTTTACATTACTCATATCTTATTCTACTTCTTATTTACGACATAAACTTGATATGCATAGAAACTTATTATTATAGGATTATAGAATACATCTTACAATTATTTTTTTTCCCCTTCTCACATTTTCTTTCTTTTCCATGCTTACCGTGCGTGTATGTTTCTTTTTTTTTGTTTTTTTTCTTTTTGCTTGTTTTTTCCTTTTTTTTTATTTATTATTAACATATCATTTATTTATTGCACATTATTTTTTCTTTTTTTTTTATACTATCTATATTATACAATACATTATTTCTTACATTTAATCTATATGTTTACTACCATTTCTTCGCTTATAATTCTCAATACAGTAAATGCGAATTCCATGAAGATAGTTCGGCAATTGTTGTCCTGCATTATCATATTAAGTTATTTCTTTCTTGATTGTCACTCCCATGCATTCACCTCAAACCTGGTTTTGCTAAAGCGCGGGCAGTCAATTAGTAAATGCTCTACGGTTTGTTCTAAGTTTTCATCACAAATGCAGCCTGGGGATGACAAGAGCTTGTACTTGTATAAATATGCTTTATTTCACCGTGACCGGTGAACAGTTGGTAGTTAAATTTGTCATTTTATATTTTTATTATTTTATATGCTATCACTATGTCAGGAAAAAGGTCTTCGTTAGATTACTAGTAGGAGATTCTTCATATCTTTTTGCCAGACTTGCAGAGTGGAGTCTCTGATGAGGCGCTTTGCATAGGACAGTGGAACTGTCATATACTGGTCTTTGTTTGTTTTAGAAGCAGCTCGCTTGGCTAATTCATCCGGTTATTATGTTAGGTTAGTTAGGTTAGGTTAGGTTAGGTTAGGTTAGGTTAGGTTCCCCCCCGAACGGGTTCCCGCCTTGTCGTGGCGGGGGGGCTTAGTAGCCGTGGCTTGGTCGACCGCGGCGAACAAAGAGGAACCCCTTGGCTGGCCCGAGGTGCAGGGCCGGCCCGAGGTGGTTACTCCGTGTGGGCTCGGCGAGCCCACTTTGATGTCCGTGGGCTGCTGCGGGGTTGGTCTGCTCTTACCGCTGCAACCGAGGTGGAGTCGCGGAAGAGGAGTGTTGGTATGGCGATGCGCCACTCGCCCTATCCTCCGCGACTCAGACGGGGCCGCACCGTTGATGCGGTGGTGGTGCCGCGGGGAGAGGAGTGTCAGCTGCAGGCGCCGCCTCCTACCTCCGCGGCCGAAACTTGGCCGGCGGCGGAGCCAGAGACCAAGTTTTTTGATTCCCGCGGCCCGCGCACGTGCGAGGAGACACCGGGGTGGTTTTAGCCGGTAAGAGTCCGGCACGCCCTCCACCTTTCCCCAGGCGGAGGTAGTCCATGAGATTTCTCGAAAAAAAAAAAAGGTTAGGTTAGGTTAGTTAACCTTTTTTTTATCTGATTCCCTGACATGTGGAAATCAAGGACTTTTCATCTTGGTGTTGCTTTTCACCAGTTTTATTTTATTCTTTTATTGTTTATTATTTTGAGGATTGAGGAAACGAGAGAGCAGACACGTTAGCAAAAGAAGCCGCCACCAAAACGAAAAGAAAACCGGATTATGGAAAGTGCCGATCTCACATCAAGCGACAAATCCGACTGGAGTCGCTTGATGAATGGAATCGGCGCTATGTGGATGGAGAAACGGCCTCCACAACCAAAATCTTCTTCCCAGATGCTATAAACGCCTACCATGTAATTAGAAAGTTAGAATTGGACCTATGCTGGTTCAAGTCATGACAGGACATAGGGTTCTCAAATATTTGTATAGATTCAAGTGTAAGGAGAGCCCAGCATGTTCCTGCGATCCAACAAAAGAGGAGGACATACATGGCAAAGAGAGAAGATTTAGAAATAGAAATAGATGTAAAATAAGTATAGAAATGTAAATGAAATAATTAGAAATAAAAATATTAGAAATAAGTTCCTTAAATACTGTAAGCACTTCAAGTAAAGTAGTTAATAAGAATAAATAGAATAAGCAAAACGGGCTCTGTAACATATATATATATAAGTATATCGTAAACAGCCCCATTTAAATAACTAGAAATAAGAACTTAAATATAAATAGAAAATGTAATATAGTACTAAAATACGGCACAAAAAATAATAAACAATAAAAGAATAAAATAAAACTGGTGAAAAAGCAACACCAAGATGAAAAAGTCCTTGATTTCCACATGTCAGGGATCAGATAAAAAAAAAAAAGGTTAACCTAACTTCAACCCAACCTAACCTAACCTTTTTTTTGGGAAATTCCATGGACTACCTCCGCCTGGGGAAAGGCGGAGGGCGCCGGACTTACCGGCTAAAACCACCCCGGTGTCTCGCAACGTGCGGGCCGCGGGAATCCAAATTCTTCCGCAGCCCCACACTAGTGCTGGCCTGGTCTGTCTGCCTGTCTCCCGCACGGGGTAGTGAGGTGTTCAACTACCCGTGCATCGCCTCAGAGGCGCGCGCCGACACCTGCTCGCGCCTCCGCCTCGTCCATCGAAGAGGGGGCGGGGACTTCCCAAGTCCCTCGCCCCTGGACCCATTCATGGGGCCGGAAGAGCGCTTAGTAGCGCCGCTTTCGCGGCCCCAGCGGCGGATCTGGTCTCTGGCTCCGCCGCCAACCGTTTCGGCCGCGGAGGGTAGAGAGCGGCGCCTGCAATACCGACACTCCTCCCCCGCGGCCCCACCACCACCGCATC
The DNA here is from genome assembly GCA_029286625.1 of Parnassius orleans. Classification (NCBI taxonomy): domain Eukaryota; kingdom Metazoa; phylum Arthropoda; class Insecta; order Lepidoptera; family Papilionidae; genus Parnassius; species Parnassius orleans. The sequence continues at coordinate 65,005 of JAGSMP010000847.1, read as the reverse complement.
AACGGTGCGGCCCGTCTGAGTCGCGGAGGATAGGCGAGTGGCGCATCGCCATACCAACACCTCTTCCTCCGCGACCCACCTCGGCGGTTGCAGCGGTAAGGAGCAGACCAACCCTTCCGCAGCCCACCGACATCCGAAGTGGGCTCGCCGAGCCCACACGGAGTGGCCACCCGGCCGGCCCACCGGGCCAGCCAAGGGTTCCTCTTGTTCACCGCGGTCGACCAAGCCACGGCTACTAAGCCCCGCCACGACAAGGCGGGAACCCGTCGGGGGAACCTAACCTAACCTAACCTAACCTAACCTTTTTTTTTTTTCGGGAAATCATGGACTACCTCCGCCTGGGGAAAGGCGGAGGGCGTGCCAGACTCTTACCGGCTAAAACCACCCCGGTGTCTCCTCGCACGTGCGCGCTGGGGCCGCGGGAATCAAATTCTTCCGCAGCCCCACACTGGTGCTGGCCCGGTCTGTCGGGCCTCGTCTCCACGGGGGTAGTGAGGTGTTCGACTACCCGTGCATCACCTCAGAGGCACGCGCGACACCCGCTCGCGCCTCCGCCTCGGGTCCATCGAAGAGGCGGGGACTTCCCCAGTCCTCGCCCTGGACCCATTCATGGGGCCGGAAGAGCGCTTAGTAGCGCCCGCTTTCGCGGCCCCAGCGGCGGATCTGGTCTGGCTCCGCCGCCAACCAAGTTTCGGCCGCGGAGGGTAGGGAGAGCGGCGCCTCGCAATACCGACTCTCTCCCCGGCCCCACCACCCATCAACGGTGCGGCCCGTCTGAGTCGCGGAGGATAGGGCTGGTGGCGCATCGCCATACCAACCTCCTCTTCCTCCGCGACTCCACCTCGGCTGCAGCGGTAAGGGGGCGGACCAACCCTCCCGCAGCGCACCGACACACATCCGAAGTGGGCTCGCCGAGCCCACACGGGTAACCACCTCAGGCCGGCCCCTCAGGCCAGCCAAGGAGTTCCTCTTTGTTCACCGCGGCCAAGCCACGGCTACTAAGCCCCACGACAAGGCGGGAACCCGTTCGGGGAACCTAACCTAACCTAACTAACCTTTTTTTTTTTCGGAAATCCTCATGGACTACCTCCGCCTGGGAAGGTGGAGGACGTGCCGGACTCTTAAAACCACCCCAGTGTCTCCTCGCACGTGCGCATGAGGGCCCGCGAATCAAATTCTTCCGGCCCCACACACTAGTGGCGGTCTGTCGGGCCTCGTCTCCTGCACGGGGTAGTGAGGTGTTCGACTACCCGTGCATCGCCTCAGAGGCGCGCGCCGACACCCTTGCGCCTCCGCCTCGGGTCCATTGAAGAGGGGTGGGGACTTCCAAGTCCCTCGCCCCTGGACCCATTCATGGGGGCCGGAAAGGGCGTTGTCCGCCCTTCTCCTGCGCTCAGTGCGCCTTCTGCGGCCGGGAGGTCGAGATCTCCTTTCCCGTTCGCAGTTTCCTTCTGCGACATCACGTCCTCGCGAAGGACACCACCACGTCCCACGACTCTGCGCTACCGACCATCTTCCGCACTAAGGCCGGCGACAGATCGCTTCCTACTTCATTTGTGGACACGGCTGCTCCTCCCAAGCTGCACACTCGGCGAGGCGTGTGTTGCGCCGTGTCCTCCCCAATGGACGCAGTGGTGGCACCGAGCGTCCGGCTCCCTGTCTATGCAGCACAGGTACTTGCCGAAGCAGCCGTGCCCCGACAGCACCTGCGTCACCCTAAACGACAGGGGCCGTGCCGGAGCCAGTCGTCAGTACTGGCCGGATCGTCTCGACGGTAGCGAGGCCGGCGGTAGGGCGCAGAAGCCTTTGCCGCCATTCCGCCACCAAGACCTGACGGAGCTCCTCTCGGCGCAGCGCGATCTGCCGCTGCACCGGCCTCGAGCCCCGTGCCCGCTCTTCCTCGCGCCATCGATATAATGACGCAGTACTTTCGCCTCTAAGTCCCAGGGCGGGGATCCGGCGGGACGCAAGCCGCCTCGTAAATCGTGCGATACCCGCGGACGACTCTGACGGCCATCGCCCTTTGCGGTTTACGCAGCATGGCGAGAGTGCTGGCCGTCATGTCCATCGCCCACACAGGGGCCCCATGGGCCATGGACCGCACGATTCCACGTACAACCGCCACAGGCGGCACTCAAACCCCAAGTTGGGAAGCAACGTTGAAAGCGCCTGCTGCCCATCAATTTGGGCGCCAGCCGCCGGAAGTGGGGTCCGAATTCCCATCGGCTGTCGAGCACCAATCCCAGATACTTCATGGTGGACTCGACAGCTATCCGAAGCCCCGCTGACCACGATGTGTGATCCGGAGGCGGCGCGCGTCGAGGGCCATGAAACTCGATGGCCTCCGACTTGTTTAGGGCCACCTCAGGCCCAGGCGCCGGATGCGGTTTACCACGTGACACCGCAGCCGTGGCAACCAACGCTGCCTCCTGTGCGAGCTCCCGGGCAGTGACAAGCGTGTCGTCTGCAACACGTCAAGTCGGCGCCGACGAGTTCACCTCTCAGCACAGTCGTAGCCGATGTTCCACAGGAGCGGTCCCAAGACCGATCCTGCGGAACCTGCACGACATGACGCGCCGACCAGCGCCGTCACGTCCCCGATACGTAACGCATCTCTCTTCAAGGTAAGCCTATTGTGCGGCGGAGGTAGGGAGGCACGCGATGGTAATTCAGCGCCTCCCGAATACAACTCAGGGTAGGGTGTTGAAGGCGTTGGAGATGTCTAAAGACACCGCCAGCACCACCCCACCCCGGGATACTGTCTCCTCCGCCAGGCCCTCACGCGCGTAATAGCGTCTATGGTGGAGCGCCCGCGGCGAAAACCAAATTGGTTCTCGTCCGGGTCCGGCCTCTCTGCACAAGTGGCTGACGAGGCGATCTGCGATGATACGCTCAAAAGTTTGCCCGCCTCGTCAAGCAGCACTATGGGCCGGTACGCGGACGGTGAGTCCGTGGGGCGCCCCTCCTGAGCAGGACCAACCTCCCTCCTTCACACACTGGAAGCTGACCCTGCTGGAGACATGCCGTGAAGCCCCTCAGCTGGGGCTCTAGCTCCTTCAGAGCCAGGACGAGAGCTCGACCAGGAACTCCGTCAGGTCCGGGCGCTGTGTTCTTAGCCGGAGTCGCGACACGGCCGCTCTCGTCTCTGCTTGCGTCACCTCAGGGACATCGGTGCTCTCCTCTTCTGGAGGTCTGTGGCTGAGGCGAAGCCATCGCCGGGGAACGTGTCCCACTCGTTCAGGAAGAGCCGATACCACCGCCTCTAGCAACTGGGGTTGCATGCCTTGTGTAGTGGGCGCCCAGGACGCAACTTGCCCCATGCCCAACGGTAGGGCGCCCCCACGGATCCCGATCTAGGACCCCAGCAGCTCCTCCCTGGCACGCGACTTTGAGTCGCCGATGGCCAACCACAGGTCTTCTTAGACGCGCGGTACACCTCTATAGCGCGTCCTCCTCGGCGGAATCCGTCGATGCCGCCTCCGGTATCAGGTGTACCGGCGACGAGCCGCGCACGCTATGCGCAATTGCGCGATCTCGGCGGTCCACCAGTACACCTGGTGCTTTGCGGACCGTTGGCGGACACGGGGCATGGACGCGTCGCAGATCTGCATCATCGCCCGCGCGAAACCGTAGCGCCACCGCTTCGACGTCGACGGGGCCGTCCGTCGTCGACTCCCAGATCAGGACTGGACTAAGGCAGCTTCCTCAGTAGTTCCTGTCGATGCGCTGGCGCCCAGCGCAGGCCGTCGTTAATCGGGGTTGTTGGATGGCGGCCGCTCGCGGACTGGGCGAGACGTCGAACCGGATATATCGATGGTCCGACAGCGTCTCCACCTCTACGGCGACACGCCAGTCGCGGACTCGGCTGGCGACAGAGGGCTAGCGAGCGAGACGTCCACTATCGACCCGCCCGCTGCCGCACGCACGTGTGTTCCGAACCCGATTCAGGACGACCAGACCAGTCGTCACCGTCCACTCTTCTAGCACCCTCGCCGAGTCGGTGACCGGAGATCCCCGCCGATGACTTGGCGTTGAGATCTCCGAGCACAAGCAGGGACGGTGATAGCGGCCTACGACGGCGCCCAACTCGACAAAGAAACCCTCAAAGTCGGCGAGACTCTTGTTTGGGAGAAATACGCCCTACAATAACGATGCCGCCGAGGCAGCAACAACCCAGCCGCGGCCCGGACAGGTCGATCAGAGTCTCGCCAATAATGGCCGCAAACCGTCAGCGCATCCCAACCAGTTGTCACGGGCGGGAATGAAGTACGTTTCGGCGACCACAGCCACGTGAATCGACCACTCTGCCATGCTCTGGGTAGGAGATCCTGAGCTCTGGCACAGTGGTTGATATTGCCCTGGAGAAAATGGAATTGTGCCGTTACTGATTCCATTCCCTCGCAACGTCCTGGGCCGGGAGTCGGCCGCGAGCTGCTAGCCTGCAGGGGCAGCGAGGTTAACCCGGCGGCAGTGCTCCTCTTCTTTTCTTTTTCTTTTGGCCTTGCTGGCAGGCGCCCCACAGGCCCCTCCGCCTACTCTGTGCTCCGCTGGCCTTCCCACAGCAGAACAAAGGCTGCAGTTAAGCGCCGCGGTGCACAGGAACCTGCTGCCAGGCTGGCTGCAGCGATAACAGAGGTCACTACGGTCAGCCTCGGCGGTGCACCGCCCGGACGTGCCCTTTCCAGGCACCGGAAGCACCGCAAAGGCCGGGGCTGTAGTAGCTTGGTCTTGCCGCCACCAGCCTACCAGCAATCTGCCGCTATCGGCGATCTTCTTCGCCGACGCTACAGGGCACCGAACCCAGACCGCGCCGAGTCCGGTGGCGTCGGTGCGTATATCGCCAGCCCGCACCTTGTCCGGCGGACACTCTCCGCTTCTGGCAACGGCCGCCACTCCTCAGAGGTCACCGAGTCGTCAGGCCAGCAATCCGCACCTCTGCGGTTTTCATTGGTCTGGAGACCCGGACGTCCTCAGGGTTGAGGACCTCCCTCATCTTGGCGGCCAGTGCATCCGCCTTTTCGGCACTGCCGCTCACAGTACCAGCCACCTCGAACAGCCGCGCACCCGTGACAGCCTGCTTGGGGTGACGGACTGAAGCCAAGATCTGATAATTTGATCTTGGCCTTGGCCTCGGCGATGACCGACTGGTACGTCACGCCACGCTCCACAGCTCGGGCTGCAACGTTAGCGTCACAGCATTGGACCGCGGAACATGCACAGTCGGTCTTGCGACCGCCTTTGGCAGTCCGCCGCGCAGGTTTAGGGCCGTCTTTGCGGTTCCACCTGGGGCGCGCAGCTGCTGCGGCTTCTTGGCGGCTTTGCGGGCCTTCTTGCGGCCGACTTTCCCAGGGTCTCACCCTTAGACCTGGCGGTCGTGGGCTGGTCGCTCGGAGGGCTCCCTCCGCGGGCTTTGTTACCCTCCGCGGGCTTCCCCTTTTGAGACGCAAGTCTCGGCTCCTCAGTCCTCCGCGTGTCAGCCGCTAAAGGCGGACGGAGGATTTCCGCCGGGAGACGCCGAGTGCCTCCAGCCGAGCGTTAACCATGCTCCCGCACTGGAGCATGCAGAGCCGGACAATGCGCTCGACCTCTTCGTCGGTACGAGGGCTTGCCGGTCGCGGTGCGGAGTCAGGGCCACTACAGGTGCGGCATCGGTGGACGTGCGTCGCTGTTGCTGCTCGCTTAGCGCAGCGACTCCGCCGGAGGTCCTCAGGTCATTTCTGGGGCGGCTGTTTTCCTCCTGCAGCTTTGCGACCTCGTCAGAGGCCGTCCTGTTGAGGATGCCAACCGCCTCCTGATATCAGCGGCAGCCTCCTTTAACCACGGGTGAACGTCCCTTTCAGGCTGCCGGACTTGGTGGCAACCTTCAGGACTAAGTCCACCCCATCTAGCCCAGCTGGCTCAAGGCCACCGCAGATGGCTCTCCCGCTGCAAAACAGCTCGTCGCTCGCGAGCGCGTCAGGCCATTTCCGATACTTCGTCGGCCGCGACGGCTTTGCGCTGCTCCCTCTTGGCGGCGTTGAGCTCCGCCTTTGAGCTCCCAGCGAGGCAGCTTTCACCGCCATCGCCAGGGTCCTCCGTAGTGAACCCCATGTCACTTTCTGCTTCACTGGCCGCCGAGTATTGGAGCACACGACCGTCCGTGCTTATCCCTCCGCGGCAAGGCACTCGCCCTCGATGCCTGTCGACCCTCCCCGAAGTCGGCAACTTGGGGCCGGCAGGCCTTCCTCATCTGAAGATTGGCACTGGACGTTTCCTGGCGGAAGATGTCCCGCGACCGATTTCCACCGCTTCCAGTATCCGATCCAGCCTTTTTCAACCTCTACTGATTTGGGTATTTATTTATTTTTCCATTCTTATCCCACGGTGTGGAGGAAATAAAGTCCATCCGAGCAGCGCCTCCTTTGCCCGGATAAGCCTGCGTAACCCGTCAAGGGTGTCGGCCGGTACCCGACGAGGCAACGCTAACGACTGAACATTTACCCATCAGCCATGCAGCTCCTCACGGCGTGCCACGCTTGAGCTTCGGGTGATTTTTAAAGAGGTTATCATCCTCGCGACTCAGGCGGTTAAGCCAGAGCCCTCGGCCTTAGGCGCCGCGAGACGTGATCCACGACGCCAGAGGATTCCGAGTTCGAACGGTGGCAGAGTTGATACGGGTTCTTCCATGCCTGCCCAGAGTCCGGGTGAGGAACACTGAGCCCATTCAGTTTCCTTTTTAACAGGGTGTGGTCCTGAAAATCCCGATTACAGGTTGCCCGGCGTCGGCAAAGCCGAGTGCACCTGGCACCTCACCGCGCATGTCACATTCTCTGTTCCTCTCAACGGAGAGGATACAGGAAGCAACTAGTAGGCCCTCCATCATCTAAAAAGCCCTCACTCAGCCAGTTTTGGTCACGACGGTTTCCCGCTACCACCCATATCTGAGTGGCGTTCCCTATCCGCCACCTGGGGACGCGCCCGATGGGGAGCTCTGGCAACTCACGGGAACCTAACCTAACCTAACCTAACTAACATAACTAACCGGATGAATTAGCCGAAGCGAGCTGCTTCTAAAACAAACAAAGACCAGTATATGACAAAGTTCACTGTCCTATGCAAAGCGCCTCATCAGAGACTCCACTCTGCAAGTCTGGCAAAAGATATGAAGAATCTCCTACTAGTAATCTAACGAAGACCTTTTCTACACATAGTGATAGCATATAAAATAATAAAAATATAAATGACAAATTTAACTTCCTAACTGTTCACCGGTCACGGTGAAATAAAGCATATTTATACAAGTACAAGCTCTTGTCATCCCAGGCTGCATTTGTGATGAAAACTTAGAACAAACCGTAGAGCATTTACTAATTGACTGCCCGCGCTAGCAAAACCAGGTTTGAGTGCGAATGCAGCATGGGAGTGACAATCAAGAAAGATAACTTAAGTATGATAATGCAGGACAACAATTGCCGAACTATCTTCATGGAATTCGCATTTACTGTATTGAGTTATAAGCAAAGAAAATGGTGTAAACATACAGGCTGTTTTGAAACGCCAGCGAAGACAGACTACAGGTACTAACATATCTTAGATGATGGGTGAAATATAAAATCGATCCTGATGAAAAAAATCATCTTTTCACAACGTTTTATTAGCTTTATTCGCTCCATCGTGTTATTAAAGTTAAATAAAACGTTAATTTCGATAAATAAAACATGAAAATACAAATATTAAACCAGCAGTGGAATTACTGAATTACAATCAAGCTGACTGAGGTCAATGTACGCGGGAACGCCGAATTTGCGGCCCGCAGCGATGGTACCACAATACCTAATAATTTACAACACTTGTCTAAATACCTAACATCTACTTAACCTACTAATTTGCCACTGTGGTTTGTCTCCATAGCCTTTAATTCAATTCACAGGTTAAATAAACCAAATAACTGGTTCGATTCCCCTAATGAAAAAATACTTAAATAAAATGTTAACAAGGTTAGAGTCATGCTTTTTATCCATTGTGTAGGTATATTTTTATTCTGATGTATTCAGTTATGTACCTATTCAGATCAGTTCAGTACTAAATTATTTAAAAAAATTAGGTTAAATAAACCAAATAACTGGTTCGATTCCCTAATGAAAAAATACTTAAATAAAATGTTAAAAAGCTTAGTCATGCTTTTTATCCATTGTGGTATGTTTATTATTCTGATGTATTCAGTTATGTACCTTTTCAGATCAGTTCAATACTAAGTAATTTAAAAAATTAGGTATGAAACGGCTTACCGATCCTCCGTGGCCTTATGATTCTCCAAGGCATTAATATGTTGCCGTATTCACGACACTATAAACGTACGCGTTAGGCATTATTAAAACAAAAAACACAAAAAGTAACAACAAATAACACGTAATAACAAGTACGTAATACCAAGTAATAACAATAAAATTTAATAAAAAACCAATGAACTGTCGCTCGCGCATGCATGTCCAAAGTCAGCGCGGAACTGTCTCAAACTCTCAAAACTAAAATTAATAGTGAATCCCGCCAAAACTGAACCCTGCGTCCTAACTAACGTCCTTGCGGTAAACACTTTGAACATTCCCAGACCGTCAAATGTTATGACATTGCCAACTTTTTATATAGTTTAGTTTCCATATGATCCTACGACTAGTCTTTCATATGGAATTTAGAAGTTATAGTTGTAATTTTTTTAATACAATTAGACAATCAATTGTACCCTGACGAAACAAGCAGTTCGTTACTACTTGGGTTATCTTTGATTTTGTACAAGAAAATAGAAATAAAATGGTATTGAATAATTTAATAGTTAAAATCAATTGCAATTATGATCGACAGTTAATTAATCTAAAAAATAATTATTTACTTTACTTTTATTGACTTTCCGTTTTTAATCCTTCCAATACTTTAATTTGAAAACAGGTACGTCAAAACTATTACAAATTACTTGCAAGTTTTATTGTAATTGCCGCCTCTAATTCTTATGTCGCTTGCAAACAAATCTTAGTAGGTAAATTTGGGAATTCCCCATATGTTGGCTGACGCGGTGACACACAGTCGGCCGGGTGGCAGCGCGTGGTGCGAAGGGGGCGCGACGGGGAATGCTCGCCAGTATTGTTGTGCGCGCACGCTATTGGTTCCTCATTCTTGCCGCGCTTTGAAAAGCGATGTTTCCCAATATACAGTCGCACACAGCTTTCTATGCGACGCGCGACGATGTTTTAAAAGGAAAAGAAAAATTATTTATATCTATTGTTTTATGACTGAACTAGTGAACGAAAAGATAAATAGAAGGTGAATGGGAAAATTGTGCAGTAAATTTAAATGTATTGAGGAAGAATACCGATAAAATTACCATGTGGTCAACCTGATGACGGAAACATTTATCATTCGCATTGATGATGATGATTCTGATGAGTAGCATCCAGTAACACAACACACCATCGACATCCTTCCATGTTCCATGTTCTAACGGTATAATGGACGGCGTGTCACCCATAACAAGTTTTCTTGTTACAAACTACTTTATTTTACGATTGAAATAAAAATAATGCTCAAGCATACATTATCCATTTTAATTTCAACCTCTTCCAAAGTTCTAAAGCTAGTAAAGTAACTATTATGATTCTACAATAAAACCATTAATTACTATTATAATATTATAAAACAACAGCCTAGTACCATGTAGTACTTTAGAACGCGATGCCATGCGCAGACACACCCCTCCACTGTCGCTCAGCGTCGTGACGGGACCTGTACGGGCTAGATAAAGAGTTTGGCTTCGACGCGGATATTGACCCTAGTCAGCTGATTTTATGATTTATTTATTTTAAATTCCACTGCTGGTTTAATATTTAAGTATTTTCGCGATTCTTTTAATGAAATTAATGTTTTATTTAACTATATCAACACGATGGAGCGTGAATGAAGCTAATAAAACGTTGTGAAAAGATGATTTTTTTCATCAGGATCGATTTTATATTTCACCCATCATCTAAGATATAGTTAGTACTGTCGTCTGTCTTCGTTTTCGAGCGTTTCAAAAATACCCTGTATAGATTAAATGTAAGAAATAATGTATTGTATAATATAGATAGTATAAAAAAAGAAAAAATAATGTGCAATAAATAAATGATATGTTAATAATAATAAAAAGGAAAAAAAAAACAGCAAAAAAAAAAAAAAAAACATACACATAATGGTAAGCATGGCAAAGAAAGAAATGTGAAGGGAAAAAAAAAAGTAATTGTAAGATGTATTCTATAATCCTATAATAATAAGTTTCGCATGCATATCAAGTTTATCGTAAATAAGAAATAGTAAATAAGATATGAGTAATGTAAAGTGTTAGTTGTGAGCATTTAGTATGAGTATTAGTAATTTGAGTATCAGTATAAGTAATGAAGCAATAGAGTATTAGAAATAAGAATAAGTACAAGTAGACAGTCCACAAAGCGGAATAAAGTAATAATAATAAAAAAAGGAGAAAAAAAGAAAAAAAACTTTAATACTTGTAAAGATTATAATAAGTTAAGCATAAGTAAGAAGGTACTGCAGTAGTAGTAGTTATGAGTAAAAAAAAAAAAAAAAAAAAACCTAACCTAACCTAACCTAACCTTTGTAACGAGTCCCTGCACTTCTAGTTGAATTTTGCTAATAGCTTTTATTAGCTCGTCCATCTCGTAACTCAACCAGCTGCGTATAGCTTCAACAGATTTACTTGTATTGCGAATTGCTTCAAAGACTGTTAGTTTATTAATTATTGTCAGTGGATTTCTGTCAGCTGCTTGTTGTGAGCACGCTCGATTCTCACCAGTTCCTTAGCAGAACGGCATCGTTCCTGCTCTAATCAAAGGCGATGCCGTGAGCGGGAGTCGGATAAGGAGGCACTGTTTCATACAGTCCACAGTCCTGTGATTGTACCTCTAATTTGCAGTCGCGTTTCATATTTCCGGCCTTTTCGAGTGCTTCCTTGCCTGAGAGCAGGAAGTCATTAGCTCGTTGAGTAGCCAAGTCCATTGATATGCCAGCCCGCTTATATGCGGGTGGCAGTATCTGACCTCCTGCTGTTAAGGCTGGTTGCACTATCTGCGTCAGACCACTCGTCATCAGTACGTTGGGATGGTTTGCATTTACCCAAATAGCCAATTCGGCTTCCGTGTCAAAAGTTATTGAACTTTGATTTTCAGAAGCTGCTTCCTGTCCCATCTCAATTAAGATGTTATCAGGTCATCTGCAGCCAGTTCCTCAGGGTCAACCATGTGTATAACTGTGTCCGCCGACAATTCATCGCATCCGAAATGGGTAATTCGCCGAGATTTGCTTCTTTTCCACCGTTTTACAGGAGGCTGCGTTTTGTAGAAGGACTTTTACGCAATGCCTTGCTTGTTGTCGAGGTAACTCCTTTACTTGTCTTAGATGTCAATTTAGCCTTCACTTGGCTCGTGCTTGAGGTGCCTGGCTTACTCGCCATGTTTGATTCAATCGTTACCACAGTTGAAAATGCGGGCAACCGTTACCGACTATTGGCCCTTAAAGTTGGTGCAGATTTAAAGAAATCTGCAATGTTTCCTCAGATTCGTAGTCCGCCATGTGTCCTGAAAGATTAAGTCAAACACGATGGTCTTTTGTGTAACAGTTATGAAATTAACTCGAAATTCAAAGATGGTCAGTCAATTTTAAAATCTGGATTTCTGCACAGTTTACCTATTAATCTCGTTCGGCTCAATTTGCTGGCAGATTAAGAAACACGATGGTTTATTCGCAGCAGTTATTGAGTAATTAAGGTTTGAAAAATTAAATATGGCGGCTCGATGAAATTAAAACCTAAATAGCTCAGCTGTTTTATGTCCAAAAGTATATCGGTGTTTGGGTTTTCTCGTTGAAAGGTGCCGGCTGTTTGAACTTCGACTTTCCGAGTCACTGCTTTTGCAAAATTTTGGCAGAAAAGGATTCGAGTTTAGCCGAGTTTAAGCCAAGCACGATGGTTTATCTAGAATGGTTCCTAAATCACGGTTAAGAAATTCAATATGGCGGATTAATATATATAAACGTGAACAACTCCTCTGTTTATGGTCCAAATTGCCCGTGTTTGGGCTCCTTTCACTGGGACTAGGGCTAGCTTCCACCCGTGGGCTATTGCAGGGTTCAATTTTTCAGGAGATTTCAACGGAATCGGATTCTCCACGTCAAGGCAACAAAATAAGTCAACACGACTACTTTTGATGATCTGGTTCCGGTAAATCAAAGAAAAACAATTCCAAGATGGCGGCTGATATGACCAAAATCCTCAACTTTGCTCTGGAGCAGGCTAAATATGTCGAGTTGGGCTCGTTGTAAGGTCTCTTAGCCACCTATAAGTTGGTAGTATTATTTAGTTAAATGTTGCCCTTAAAGTTTAAAGCAAAAACATTAAAATTCAATATCTCTAGAAATTTAATAGATATTTTCTTCCTAAACGGATTTATTACCTAAAATTAGTCGCTTGGATATGATCTTGTCAAAATAGCCGCAATGCTCTCTAACACGGATCACGTGGTGGTGTTCTCACAATTTATTATTTCTCTGTAGTAACTAATAGAAAAATCTGATTTTTGCATTCCTTGATATATTATCTATCGAAAATAGTTAAAGTCCTAATACATTGTCACTGAAGATCTCAGAGTAAAACAGTTTAATTATATGTGTTTTAAAACTATGTTATTTCAATATAACTACTAACTATATGTACGGTCTTTACAAACCGCACATTTTGCATAAACATTTTACCATATTGTATCATCTTTCATTCTCATCCATTCAGTACGCATTCATTCGCCGTCGCGCATCGTACTCACTAGCAGTATTATCAAATTAAATCACATCAACTCAATTCTTTCTATTTTATATCAACTTCTAGATTGTACAGCACAGCAGCTCGTACATCTTAATGGTCCTTCGAGCATTGATCTAGTGCCGGTAAGAAAAGCGGGACCGCGGTTCGACAAACGTGACTTCGTTTCGCCCGTTTAGTGCTGCCCACGTATACCGCCTACTTAGCAAAAACCTACAAGTTATTTTTAAAGCTATTGCGCAGTGAACAATTTTCTGCTATGCACCATCACCAGCAGCAGTGATTGGTAAACATCACGCCATCACTCACGAAAACATTTTTTGTCTTTGTGTTTCTGTGTCTGAGTGCAATAGCGAATCGGTCGAGTCGGCCTCCACAAGCGGGTCTCACCGACGAGATTGAGGCGCATATATTGCATTAGGATACCGGAGCACTTAGCAACAGCATCACCTCCGTGACTCAGGAAGCATCCGTCACCGGATTATCAATCAAATCGTCCATTAATCAAATAAAATGGAAGATTTACTATCAACTCAGCAACAACTTCTTCAAGCAATGGAGCAGTTATTCACCAACTTCAAGAAAGATGGAGCTGAAGAAAAACCCCATCTTACATATCAAGGCGACTAGAGACTCTGGATCAGTACTGGAGAGAGTTCCAAGCCAATCATGTCAAGTTGTGTGAGTACGAGGACCAAGACTACACTTATTTCTTGGAAAATCACTTCGAAAAGCAAAGTCATATTACACGACTGTCAGGTATCCAGCAACACCTATCTACTGATCAGAAAGAAGTCAGTTCTGAGACCTGCTCTACTCCTTTAGCCGGCGTGACTACAGATTGGCGTCCACCATCAACGGCTGCAACAGCGTCCCCATCAGGTCAGGCCAGCACCAGCCGAGTAGACAGAGGTAACCACAGCAAACTTGACGAGATGTACCGGAAACAAAAGCAATTTTAAGCACTAGAACGAGCAATCAATGCCACTAATCTCGAGTTACCGAAGTGGGAGCTCGAGGACAACTTACAACTTCGCTGGAATGCCGTGGACTCCTTACACTGGGAGATCGACAGCGAGCTTACCACAGAAGATGTGCAGTACGAAAAACACCATGTTCGAAGACAGCTACAAAAGATCAAAATCAATCAACAGCAAGATGTGGTCCGTATCTCATCAAAAATTCTACGCCAAAATGGAAATCCCTACGTTCAGCGGCAACTATCAGCAGTGGTCATCTTTCAAAGATCTCTTCATGGAAATGATCCACAAGAATAAATTCATTTCAAATGTGCAAAAAATGCAACATTTAAAAAGGTCAAGGAGAAGCCGAGAAACTAATACAACATCTAAATATTAGTTCCGAAAACTATGAAACATGCTGGGAAATTCTGAATCATCGGTATAACAACAAACGATTGATTTTAGTTCTCACATGAACACGCTTTTGCTTGCAACAAACAATATAATATAAACACCAATCATCATTTGCCCTGAAAAATTGCACGACACCACAAAGTGTCTAAGTGCCGTAAAAACTTAGGCGTGAATACATCAAGTTGGGATCCTTTGGTGGTACATTTGTTGATGCAGAAATGGACACTGATACACACAATGACTACTTCGAATATCTTGAAGATCCGAGGGTTGCCTACGCTATCAGGATTTCTAACTTTTGGAAATGCGATTCACAGCATTAGAATCGTCTCGACGCAAGCGAAGCGCCGCGAGCAATCAACAAACTACCTATCAAGATTCCAAAAGCTCAATATTCCAAGGCATGCCGGGTGCATCAACTAAAGCATTTATCAATCATACAAATGTGAAGTCATTGAAATCGTTAGCAAGGAATAAATACACGTGTCCATTGTGCAATGAACAACATGGAATTTTCCACTGTAAATCGTTTCTAGGTCAGACACCAGAATTAAAACGAAAACAGTGGCAAAATTGAATTTATGCAAAACTGTCTTTTGATCATAAAGGCAAGGACTGTTTTCCGACAAAGATGCGCGCATTGCAAATGCGGTCACAATACTTTGCACAGACATGCATCAAATATCAACGCGAGCAGGCGAGACAGCAACAAAAGAGTTACACAGCAAAACGTGACACATGTTTCAGAAAACGTCGCCGAAATCCTCCTGGCAACAGCCCAAATCAAGGTGCTATCAGCTGATGGAAGCTATCTGACGATGCGAGCGCTGATTGATCAAGGGTCACAAACATCATATAAGCGAAATGCCGCTCAAGACTTGGCCTTCCACGACAACGTTGCAAGGGTATTATTCGGGATTGGCACAAAGGAAAATAACTGGGTATCATCACTATAACAGCATCATCTATGAATTCAGAATACACATTCAATACTGACGTCATCATCATGAAAAGTTTGGTAAACAATCTACCGAACAGATCCTTTGACAAACCGTCATGGAAACGTCTTGAAGGCATACGGCTTGCTGATCCAGACTTCAATATCAGCCGTCCATAGACATATTACTGGAACATCTACTCGAACATCATCATGAGTGGAATCATCAGAAAGATGAAAATCAACCGATTGTTCAGCAATCACGACTCGGTTGGATCATCTGCGGCAACCTGAAGTCTTATCAGTGTAATGTTGTTTCTGCACGATTTACAAAATATTCAGAGGTTTTGGACAATCGAAGACATAGCAGACAACAAAATAACAATATCATCCGAGGATCAATACTGCTTGGAGCATTATAACAACACAACAACGACGAGACGGTCGATATGTTGTACGTCTGCCCATGAAACCAGGCTTCGAAGCTGGTGGATTCAAAGCAGAAGGCCGTGGCACAACTTTATCAGCTGGAAAGAAATTCGCCAAAACGAAGACCTCGCAGCAATGTATAAAACTTTATGCGCGAATACATTGAATTAGAACATATGCAGGCAATGTACTCGTAACAGTAACACGATCCGGCAACGAGTTGCTACCTGCCACATCATTGTGTACAGCGCGCCGAATCGCTTACGTGCGCGTCGTATTTAACGCGTCATCAAAGACGTCATCAGGCTACAGCCTAAACGACTTGATGTACAACGGACCCAATCTGCAAGCAGACTTACTATCATTGATCATAAGTTGGAGACAGTATAAGGTCGCCTTCACTGCAGACATCGAAAAATGTTTCGAGCGATCCTCTGCAATAATAACGACAAACATCTACAAAAATCATATGGCGTGAATCATCAAATCAGCCACTTCAAGAATACGAACTATTAACTGTGACGTACGGGACGAAAGCAGCGCCGTTCCTGGCAATGAACACACTAAAGCAATTAGCACGCGACGAAGGACAGCAGCATTTCCAAGCAGCTAAGGTGTTGAAGAGACTTTTCATGGACGATGTCTTAAGCGGTCAGCATCAGCTGCTCTAAAATTAAAACAGATCTGATCAACCTACTCAGATCAGGGGTTTAATCTACGAAGGTGGTGCTCAAACAGCAATGAGTTACAAGCAGCAGGATCAGACACAGGCAATCATCAAATTGGGTTTGATTTCAAGCAGAAAGAATCAACAAAGACCCTGGGACTGCTGGAACCCTCAGAAGGACGTCTTCACTTTTGAGCTCAAAATCAACACATCAACAGACAAACCAGCCTCAAAAGGTCACTACTTTCAGACATCTCAAGGTTTTCGACCCGGCCGGTTGGCTCTGTCCTGTAACAACAAGATTGAAACTCTTATTCAATCAGTCTGGAAAGAAGATTTGAAGTGGGATGACCAACTTCCACTAAGCATTGAAGAAGTGGTCTAAGATCAAACATGACCTCGAAGGCATCAATCAAATCCAAGTACCAAGATGGCTTCAAAGTTATGAGAACGACGACATTGAGCTACACGGGTTCTGCGATTCCTCAGAACGTGCCTACGCTTGTGTTATCTACAGCAAAATCAAGAGCAAAACAAGGTGAACAAGCAGTAGTTTTGATAGCAGCAAAATCAAAACTAGTTCCGACATCAAAATCATATCATTGCCGAAATTAGAACTGTGTGCCGCTCACTTATTATCAAGACTCATGCAGACAGTCAAACACAGTCTATCAGAGCAAAACATCAAGACCTTCGGCTGGTCAGACTCAACAGCTGTGCTCGGCTGGATCCAAGGCGACATCAATCGCTGGAAGCCATTCGTCGCCAACCGTGTACAACAAATCAAAGAAATCATACCTGCGGACTGTGTGGCGGTATGTCAAGTCGACTGATGATCCAGCAGACTGCGCCAGCCGTGGGGTATCAACAGCAATCCTCAAAAATCATCCCTTGTGGTGGCAGGCCCATCATGGCTGAAAACATATCAAAAAAACCACCACAAAACATACACTACGAATCAAAGAAGTGAAGAAAGCAATGCAAACCAACGTCACTATTCAACGTCACAGCTCTGACGTAATCGAAGCGTTGATAAACAAACATAGCTGTATGACGCGAGTGACGCGTATATGCCTGGGTATTGCGGGCGGTGTCGAATTCCAAACCGAAGACGCCGTATCTAACTACCTGAAATCAAACAAGCAAAATACATTATTATAAAGCACATACAAAAATTTTTATGAAGAAATACTTACCATCAAACAGAAGTGAGCGTAACAACAAACTGTCCCTTAATCCATTCTTGGATAAAACGATCTTCTAAGGTTGGTGGCAGGATCAATAATGCAAGCATCGATGAAAACATGAAGCATCCTCTCATCGTGCCACACAGCGGACACTTCACTGAGCTCATAATCGATCAGGCACACAAGGCCACCTTCCACGGTGGAGCCCGCCTGACTCTATCGAATCTGAGACAGCATTACTGGATTATTGGCGGCAACAGGGCTGTCAAAACGCATCCGTGAATGTGTTGTCTGCAGAAGACACAACCAATCAAACAGACTCAAATCATGGGAGACCTACCGTCAGCAAGATGTAACCAACCAGGCCATTTTACCACGTTGGGACCGATTACACCGGTTTCATCGACGTGAAAGCAAACAAAGGACGAGGCATAAAACGACGAAAGGATACGTCGCAGTTTTTGTGTGTAGTCACTAAGGCCGTACACCTTGAAATGGTATCAGACCTCTCTCATCAGCATTCCTCACCTCCGACGAATGGCAGCGCGCCGTGGAGCACCGCGTCACCTGTACAGCGACAACGGGACCAACTTCGTCGGCGCCAACACTTGGCAGGAATTCATCATCAATCTTCGACAAGCCTTGGACGATGATTTCTTCGCAGCAATATCAGACATGGAATCGAATGGCACTTCAACGCCCCTCGTGGCCTAGTGCAGGGTCTATGGGAAGCGGCGGTGAAAAGCCTAAAATTCCACTTACGAAGTCATCGGGCACAAAACTTACATTTGAGGAGCTATCAACATTGTTGTCACAGCTGGGCGTGCCTGAACTCAAGGCCACTGTGCGCCCTGAGCGAAGATCCGGGACATCAACTTCCTCACCCCGTCATTTTCTGGCGGTGGCCCCACCCTCACCATCATCGAAACCGAAGGGACGAGCGCGCACGTTGGCAACTGGTACGAAAATCTTCTACGACATATGGAAGAGATGGCAGTCCGAGTTCCTGTGCAATTATCAGCTAAACAAGTGGCAGCAGAAGCAAAACATGAAAATTGGTGACGTTGTCGTCATACATGACGTCAACTTACCTCCCGGCAAGTGGGCGCTCGCAGGTTGTTGAACTTCACCCTGGAAAGGACGATCTGGTCAGTGGTGTCCCTGAAAACTAAAACAACATTATCAAGGGCCATTACAAAATATCACCCTTCTATCAGATGATTACGTTGGTAGCGAGCAAATTCGGAATCAAGCAATAAGGAGTCTACAGCAAAAGCACCAAAGCAAAAGAACGCGAAGCAAAAATCATGCAACTTCATAGCTTTAGCAATGTTGACTACTTACCATCATTTCACCCGTTCAGTGTGCCTTCAACCTACTTAGTCTAAGCAATAATCAGAGCATTTATTTGGACAAAATTTCCAACATGCACCTTGTCAGAGATCAGTGGAAACTCATTGTCTACTACGAAATGAATCCGTACTGGCAAGGCATTGAATTGTATCACAAGTACTTCGATTATTTGGATAACATATGCTCCAAGATATCCAAACAAACAAAATGTGACGTAATGTTGTCACAACTACGTCATGAGGCCACTGAACTGGACTACTATCATCATATGTTGCTCGGTCAGCAATACACGCGCTCGAGACGCCGGCGCGGGCTTATCAACACGGTGTCGGATACCTGGCGCACAGCTTGTTCGGTGTGTTAGACGAAGAGTTTGCTCAAAAATACGAGAGAGACATCAATATAATCAGGATGAATCAGAAACATCTTGCTCTTTTATGGAAAAATCAAACATCCGTGGTTGAAGCTGAATATAACCTTTTGAGTCGAATCAGTCTATTAACAAGCAGTACAAGATCTTCAATGCCCACATCATAGAGCTAGAAAAGCCAACATCATAACAAAATTCAGACCAGAAAATCATCAATGAATTTATTCTCTCATCCATGATAGCAAACAACATTTTGGCCAATCTTAAAACATTCAAGAAACGTTGGTGGAGACCATCACAGACATCCACTATGGGCAGTTTAATGTTTATTTATTAACGCCTGAACAACTGAATGAAGAGTTAAATATTATCTCTGGCCAATTATCAAAGGAATTAGCTCTGCCTATAAACAACATCAAAACAACTTATCCAGACTCTATCATTTACTGGAAGTAAAGCAAGGATGACAAGCCAATACTTTATTTCCGAGATCAAAATCCGTTGGTAAGCAGGGATACCTACGAGATTACAGGCTTATATCTATCCAGCAAGTACAAAACAGATGGTCCGCATCACACCTATCGCAGATCATATCGCGATCAACATCAAAAGGACTCGTACGTACCATTATCAGAAGAAGTTCGAAGATACACAGTTCAACGCTGAGACTCACACTTTGCCCGCTGAAACCTATTTTCCATATGAATTCGGACGATATTCTCTGCATCAAAAATGAAGACACAGGTCAGTGTGAAATCAAAACTTCGCCCTGCAAAGATATATGGGTTGAACTTAACAAACTAAATACGTACCTGTACTTTTGCTGTAATCAAGGATGATAAGAATAATATGCGAGCATCATGTTACAGCGCAACGACTTATAAGGGCCGGTATTATCATTCTCGAGGACGGCTGTTTCATTAAAAGTGAAACATTGACAATATTTTCACACAGAAAGCAGGTCACTAATTATAATATCAAGCCGTCCTTGCAAAGATAGACATACCTCCAATCAATGATGTCATCAACCTATCTATTCCTCTCCAAAGGCTCGAAATTCGACGAGTCAGAAAATGAGGAGAATCGAAACACTTCAAGTATTGGACACCAAATAGAGCAGCTGAAGACAAGCGACGCTGATACAGAGATGGTAAATCAGTTATCAAACCGACCTACATCAATATGTGCTTATTTATCTTCTGCTGGGAGCAGCTATACTAGCATCAACATTGCCTTGCGGAGTCTACGCCGCAGATGCGCCACCGTATACAGGTCCTCTCAAAGCGAAAGATCAGCTGGCGAATGTACAGTTCACTGGCACGAACCGAAACACAGAGCAAGCAACATCGGTCGAGCGCGGTATCGCCAGTTACGTCATCGGGTGAACTGAGTGCACTGGATAAGTCGACGTCGCCTACAGGTTTGCAAACGTTTTGTGATCTTAGTGCAGTGTAGTGAAGTGTGAAATTTATAAGTTTTAATTGAAATTTATAAGCTAATTTTATAGTATAATCATCGTTATCAATTAGTATCAATTTGTAATCGCCTATCAATCATCATCTGTTCTCTCTCTCTCTCCCGCAGCATGTACGGTCTTTACAAACCGCACATTTTGCATTAAGCATTTTACCATATTGTATCATCTTTCATTCTCATCCATTCAGTACGCATTCATTCATCGTCGCGCATCATGCTCACTAGCAGTATTATCAAATTAAATCACATTATCAACTCAATTCTTTCTATTATTTTATATCAACTTCTGATTGTACAGCACAGCAGCTCGTACACTATAAGTCTGATTTGCAGGCGGAAAGTTGCAGTATGCTAGGAAATAAAGCCTCTTAAAAACTGCGTAAGCAAATATAAGTACAGACTTCTAGTTTGATTTTAGTTACCACGTGGTTTTAAGGTTTTGAGCTATAACTCAGTGAATTTTTGGAAAAATATGGAGCAAACGGATAAATGTAGCGCCTCAAAAGACCTATAAATGACATATAAAAAGTATGAGTCATCGATCGTTTTGAGCAGCGTACGCAAAAACTTATAAATAAATTACCTTTGCGTTTTAGGTTATCCACGTGCTCACTTTCCTGCAAAATCACTATAAGAAAAGCTCTCGGCAAAACCAACACAACCACTGCATAGGGTGCACTAAAATACACAATCACTGCAATTTCCAGAACGATAGGACAACTTTAACTATTTTTCGGATTTTAAAGACAGGGAGCGCTACAGAAACGATGCATAAGCGACGCAGACGGAACGGAACTAATAAAGCTATTAGCAAAATTCAACTAGAAGTGCAGGGACTCGTTACAAGGCTTTACCCCATCCAGCGTCTAAGACATTAATCTCAGGAGCAGAAGCAGTCTGAATTAGCAATAAAACTGTGGGTAAAAGAAATGACGCAACAGATCAATTTTTAACCTAGATGATCGAAGAATTCATCAGTATTCATAAGGAGACAGAAAAGGAAACATTAGTCCCTGAGGTCATACAAACAGGCACTGACACAGTCATTACAGAGATACAGGAGTTGAAACAAATGATCTCGGACTTCAAAAGCAACACCACCCTATATCACTACGACAATAAATGACCAAAGTGAGGACATTAAAAGTTTTACATCCGATCATCATCACCATGAAAACAATGATGAACGATATAAACGAAATAAAAGAATTTAACACAAGCCAGTTGACTTTCCAGGGCAATTCAGGCCTGGGGCAGAATTAGCAATGCAGAGTGGGGAGAGATTGACGAACAAGAACTGCCCTGCGCATCACCAATGGAGGGTAGCTAACGAACAGGTAGCCCCAGCATCATACAAGCCACCGCAAAGACTTATGCCGATGCTGCGGCACGCCCGTTTTCCATGATTCTGGAGTCTATTGATCCCGTCTGACTAGCGAGATATCGTTAAACAAGTAAAAGGGAGTTGATCCAGTAGAGCTAGGGTGGTGTCAACAAGATAACGAAACTCAAAATCAAAGTGGTTATCAGCTGCGACACTCAAGAAGATAGAGCAAACTTTAGGAACAACAATTAGAGATTCGTGCACCAAACTATCTGTATCTACACCCTCGAACAAAAATCCGCACTTAAGATTGATAGGTGTCATATCCGATCTTAGCGATGAAAAATTAATCAAAGCATTGGTGACACAAAATAGCAACTTGGTATCAGGTATAACAGAACCCCACAAAGCAGCCAAAGTACTCCGTAGAACGAAAGGAAGGGTCCGTGAACTAGTCAACATCATACTAGAAGTAACACCACAAATGTGGACAAAACTAAAAGACCAAAGGCTGCGTATAGGATATCAAGTAGTTCCATGCATTGACCACTCTCCTCTGACCCAATGTTATAAGTGTCTTGGATTTAACCATCTAGCTAGAGATTGCCATAATGGACTAGTTTGCGGATACTGTTCAGAGGAGCATGATACCAGATTGTGCACAAATCGAAATCAAACACCAGTATGCAAAAATTGTAAAAATTTACAAAAAGAATCTTTAAGCCATCCTGCCTACAGCCCTGAATGTCCGGAGTGGGCAAAATGGGACAGGATAGCTAGATCCTCGGTATCTTATTGCTAAGAGATAATTGATACAATAACAACCACAGTTAAAACAAAATAAAATTTGTCAATACAACCTGGATCGTGGGCGTGCGGCAACACAAGAGTGTTTACGCGCAGCCACTGCTGAGAGATTTTCAATAATACTGATGCAGGGCCTTATGTTGGAGCAGCTCATGTAACCCTAGGCTCGAACTATCGTGTTGTCCAAAAGTGAGTCATGACAAAATAAACCAGTCAGATCAATCGTTGTCTTAGATCCACATTCAGTACACTGTACCAGACCTTATTACAGAGGATATTGTAACTATCACTATCAAAGTAGATTATAAGAAATAGGCATAATTAGTATTTATTTGCATGAAAAGGAAATATCGATGAAGATCTTACCAAGATCAGCCAATTTACGACGAGCATGGACGCAAGTGACTACATCATTGCAGGAGACGTCAACGCAAAAGTGTGTCTGGTGGGGATGCGATGCTGACGATAAAGGGGTTCTCAAATAATGGAGACAATAGCTGAATTAAATCTTGAAATCCTTAATACTGGCAGTAGCTAACATTCGCAGCTTATAGGATGGGCAAGCTTTGCTCAGTATCATAGATGTAACAGCGTGTTCAACTTATTTAATAAATAAGATCAAAACTGGAGAGTCGACGAAACATTTAGCACTTTGTCAAACCACAAACCAATATTATATGAGCTTAATCTAGAAATTCTATACCAGAAAGACAATTACCAGCACGCGAATTTGAAACTAGGAAAGCGAACTGGGAAGTATTTAAACAAGAACTTACAGAAAATTAAGTGAAATCAAATAAACAAAGAAATAATAGAACAAATCAAGACAACACAAGATTTGGACATTATGGTGAATAAATATGCAATGCATTTCATCGGCATGTATTAAAGTGATCCCCATAATCAAACCCAAGAAAACAAAAGCAGCAATATGGTGGACTAAAGAACTTAAACTTAAGAAAGATGATTAGGACACGACGAAGAATTCGAATGCACACCTAAAGACGACAACTTGTCATAGATCACTATCTAAAGCAAAGAAGAATACATCTACAGTATAGAAACAGCTGCAACACAAAGCTGGAAAGATCTATGCAGTACCGAAGAGAGAAAATGTATGGCAAGGACTTACAGAATCCTCAAAGTGTGTTCTAACACCGAAGCTCTTACGCAATAAAGATGGCACCATTCTCAGTGAGGGAATCAGCCAATCTATTGGCCGAAACCTTTTTCCCGTGGGACAGCATCGATACCGATACGGAGGAGCAAGCCAAACTAAGGAGGAATGCGAATTAACAAGTATACTAGAAAATAACACTGAAATAGTACAACCTTACAGTAGAAATCGAACATATCTTCTACAACATGAACCCGAAAAAGGCACCGGGAGGAGACAACCTAACTTCGGACATCTGAGGCGGCGTATGAAAATGACCAGAAATTGTTTTGAGTCTAATGAACCAATGTCTCAAGCTTGGCCATTTCAACGAAGTGGAAAACAGCAACTATAAAAGTCATACAAAACCAAATAAAAGATTATTCGAGTTCCAAAGCATATAGACCTATAGGCTTGCTACCGATACTAGGAAAATTACTGGAGAAACTATTTGTAAACAGGCTACAATGGCAACTCGGACACGATAATAAGATGAACAATAGGCAATATGGGTTCACACCACAACGGAGTACTGAAGATGCTCTTTACGACACCATCACTGCAATCAAAACGGACTTGGCAAAGGAAATTGTTGCAGTAATGTCGCTTGATATTGAAGGTGCATTTGATAATGCCTGGTGGCCAGCAATCATCAACCAACTACATGCTAAACAAGCAGAAACATCTATGCTTCGACTAATAAAAAGCTACCTGGCCAACAGAGTAATCGATTTAAGATATGCTGGACAAAAAGTAACGCGACCTACAAATAAGGGATGCATTCAGGGCTCCACTTGTGGACCAATATTATGGAATATCCTATTAGACTCCCTTTACAAGCAACAGAAGATCTAAGCACCATGTCCAAGCTTTCGCGGATGACATACTCTTGATAGGCACTAACAATAATGGAGAACAACTAGAGAAGATCTTAACCACACCTAAAATTTATATCAGACTGGGAAAACAGCATAAGTTAAAATTGCACCGCATAAAACCCAAGCAATCATTATAACAAAAGCTGAAATACCACACTCCTAAATTGTACATGGAAAAATAGAGTTGAATTATACAGAACACATCTGACAATATTAGGTCTTACGATTGATAAAATTTCAACTTTAAACCACACCTAGACAACATCAGTCGTAAAGCAGTAAAATATTTATAAAATGGTGTCTAAAGCAGCACAATGGGGACTCAATTCAGACATAGTCCGCACAATATATACTGCTGTAGTAGAACCAACGGTGCTGTATGCGGCGAGCTGCTGGGCTCATACTACAGAAAAAGATACGTGGATCAGTTGTTAAACAGACTCACAAGACTCTTCAGCATAAGAATCTGCAAGGTCATAAAACCAACTCTCTAGTATCAGGCACATTACTGGCTAAAATAATACCTTTAGCACTCAGAGCCAGAAAAATGCTATGTATGAGAGATAAAACGTGGGAAACCTATCGATTCATTACCGGTAGACTTCTAGAAAGAATAAGCCCATTCGACTTACATCCTCGAAAGGAAAAATATAATATAGAATACATAAATTCTCAGCAAGATATCGACGAAAAAACCAACAACTGGATAAAGTCTATACTGACGGAAGCAAACTTAATAACAAAGTGGGAGCAGCTGTTACCATCTGGAACAACAACACCGAAACAAAAAGTATTAACTTCAGACTTGAAAACTATTGCAGCGTCTACCAAGCCGAACTCGTGGCAATTTTGAGGGCATTAGAATACCTAATAGCGAAAAACCAACTGGAAGCAAATATTTTTAGCGACTCTAGATCTGCAATAATGAGTATCAGTAATCCATCATCTCTACACCCGATTGCTGCTGAAATTAGAAATAATATAAAAACAATTGAAATTAAAGGCACTATAAGATTATACTGGATAAAGCGCACACTGGAATAAGCGGTAACAAAAGAGCTGATGAACTGGCAAGTACGCAGCTCTCAAAAAGAAACAAAAAGCCAGATACGATAGAGTTCCTTGTCATACGCAAAGCGCCTCACCAGACAAAATACTCTACAAAGGTGGCAGGCAAAATATGAAGAATCTACGGGCAGCGAATTAAAAGACTTTCTTCCCTAGTGTAGAAAATGCTTATAAAGTATTAAAAATATCAGAATGACTAATATGTTGACTCAACTTTTCACAGGTCACGGTGGCAACAAAGCATATTACATAGATTCAAACTATCACCATCTCCATACTGCTATTGCGATAACGAAAGTCAACAATCGATAGAACATATTTTAATTAACTGCCCACGATTTGCCCTTAAAAAATTTGAATGCGAGAGCAGAATGTTGGTTATAAATAAAGAATCATTATCATTAATCGTTGAAGACAACAATTGCCGATCTGTATTTTGGAATTCGCATAAGAGTGTTACAAACAATTAATAAAGAAAACGGTAGTAGGAAAACGGACTAGTGATCGCTTTACCTAAAGCAGAGAAGTTGTTACTTATAATATATAATAGCAATGAAATAATAATACAATGATTTTTGTATAGATTAATAACCCATAGGCAGTAAAATGATAAAAGTAAGTTTAAACAGCATTATTCTAGGAACTGTAATTAAAATCAGCACTAGTTCTAGTTCTAGTAGATTATTTATATAACACAACAATGTAATAAACATAGTCATTTTAAAAGTATGTCTAAAACAAATTCTAAGAAAGTCTAAACACAGCATTATATTAAGAATTGTTATTAAAATAAGAATAAAATGAAATAATACTAATATGATATTAGTATAAATATTAATAAAAGTAGATGAATAACAAGTACAAGTAAATTAGTAGTAAAATGTAAATACAATGTAATTACCATAAGTCTTTGTAATAGTATGCCTAAACAAACTGTAAGCAGTACGGAACAAAAAAAAAAAAAACCATTGCAAACACCAGCTAAAGATAAACTGTAACAGAAAGAAGGTACTGCAGAATAATAGTAGTAGTGAAAGTTTAAAAAAAAACTAACCTAACCTAACCTAACCTTTTTTTTTTTCGGGGAAATCATGGACTACCTGCCTGGGAAGGCGGAGGGCGTGCCGGACTCTTACCGGCTAAACCACCCGGTGTCTCCGCACGTGCGGGCCGCGGGAATCAAATTCTTCCGCAGCCCCACACTAGTGCTGGCCCGGTCTGTCCGGGCCCGTCCCCTGCACGGGGTAGTGAGGTGTTCGACCACCGTGCATCGCCTCAGAGGCGCGCGCCGACACCCGCTCGCGCCTCCACCTCGGGTCCATTGAAGAGGGGGGGACTTCCCAAGTCCCTCGCCCTGGACCCATCTGGGGGCCGGAAGAGCGCTTAGTAGCGCCCGCTTTCGCGGCCCCAGCGGCGGATCTGGTCTCTGGCCCGCCGCCAACCAAGTTTCGGCCGCGGAGGGTAGGGAGAGCGGCGCCTCGCAATACCGACACTCCTCTCCCCCCGCGGCCCCACCACCACCGCATCAACGGTGCGGCCCCGTCTGAGTCGCGGAGGATAGGCGATGGCGCATCGCCATACCAACACTCCTCTTCCTCCGCGACTCCACCTCGGTTGCAGCGGTAAGGGAGCAGACCAACCCCTCCGCAGCAGCCCACCAACACATCCGAAGTGGGCTCGCTGAGCCCACACGGTGGCCACCGGGGCCGGCCCCACACCTCGGCCAGCCAAGGGTTCCTCTTGTTCACCGCGGTCGACCAAGCCACGGCTATTAAGCCCCCCGCCACGACAAGGCGGGAACCTGTTCTGGGGAACCTAACCTAACCTAACCTAACCCAACTGAGTTGCAATCGATCCGCGCTCGAACAAGCATCATTTTGCACGTGCCCACAATAAAAAAAAAAAATTGAAAAAGTGGTTTTTGGTCCATTTGGACAAGTGAAGTGTCGCCTGGTTGGGAACTGGGACCCATATCCCATTTAAGAAAATAACCCGGACGTTGCCCGCTGAAGTAAAGGACCTGAAACCACCATTTTGGAGGTTAGTTTAAGTAAACTTTAGACGCATGCGCCAAGTGATTTTGATCAGTGCCCCTAAACATTTGACTGCCCAAGTAGGGCCTTAAGGATCTGCAACTTTGTATATGTTAAACAAATTTTTGACCACGCATTTGGGACTTATTTGCAAAACCCAAAACCACGTGTTGCTGAAAATCAAGAAGGAGAGAGTTAGCAGACTGAAAATTTACACCAAGCAAGACATAGACAGGGAAAGAGCTTCGCACCTTGTCAGATTCTTCGATTGTATAGTTTTAGAATAATTAAAATTTCAAGATTGAATTTTCAACATAATTTTTCTTTGTTTAGGTAGCGTTCATGAAAATTTTGAAACTGCTTGAATTTGCATGCGCAGCCTTTATTTACATAAAAAACTTTTAAATTTGAAATCCATCAGAAAATTATTTAATACAATTAATTTTTTAAAAACCATATTTTTCTGTTTTTATATAAAAATAGGTTATTTTTAAAATTTTAGTAATTTAAATTGAGCTTGATTTATTCATAATTATAAAATTTTTTTCAGATTTTACGATTTGAGGTTTTGGAGATATAGAATTTTTATTTTTTTTCTAAATACTAGTAAATTAATAGAAATTAATAAATTTTGACTATAGATATAGTATTTCTGTACAATCTTTTATTTAAGCCCAAACTACACGCGAATAGTCTAAAATTGACTCGTTATTACTCGAAATTGATTCGTTTTTGTTTGCTCATATCTTCGAAGATCCTGGTCGTAGAAATCTCGGATTTCGAACCCGGCTTGAGGAGCACATAATTTATGGTGATATTAACTTTCAGGCGTTTTGACGCCTGAAATTTTTCTCCTGAAACCACATTCAGGATATAATTTAGGTTCAGCCAAGCTGTAAATTTCAAACCCGGTTGTCGTACGACGTATGGTTTTAGTTACAGGCTTCCAAACATACCGTTTGACAGCTCATGCCATTTTGGAATCTTAAACTGCTACAGATTCAGTTCCAAGCGTCGCAGAAATTTGCGGATTTCAATATCTGCATCTGGGATCGAGTTCTGTCAGCCTCCAAAATTTCAGGCATTTTTGAGGCTCATATTTCAGTGTCCTGAAAGTGATTTCATCGGAGGGTTAAGACAACGTTAGTAATATAGTCAAAACCTGGGTCTTCTGTGATTACTAGAAGCAAAGTTATCTGCATTTCAACATTGACTTTGACATTTCAGCGGCTATTTTGGAAAACTTCAAAGACTCATATCTGCTCAACTAAAAGTCGTAGAGACTGGGGTTTTGACAGTAGACATCAACAAGGATGTAGGTAGAAAACAAGTTTTCAGGAAATTTCAGACTATAAAAATTTTGTGTCCTGAAAATAATACCACATGATAGCTCTGGTCGAGCCCAACAAAACGAGCCCACGCAATGCACTGTAGGCCTATCCGTTCTTGAGTTACAGCGCTTTAACCACATTTTGACCGCCATCTTGTTTTGGAACCAGAATTTGAAAGTGGTAACTTCTGGAACCCTTTGGGCTAGTTGTATCTGGTTTGGGTTCTTTGGAAAGGGCTTGAGGAGGGCTTTCAGATGGTTATGTTATATGAACCTATGTAGAGCCAAAACTAATTAGTCTATAATGGTAAAACTATCTTTTACTTATCTTTTGTGATTATATAAATAATGACCTAAGCAAGACTTAGAATAGGGGTTTTATTTTAGTGGCCCCACATAGAAAAATTTTGAGCGACATTGAAATTGTAAATTGTATTGCTATTTTGTATTAAAATCTTATTCACATATTTTCGTTCCTTGTTGACTAAGGCTCTACATAGAGTAAAAATTGTATTCCGTTTATATTTCAATTTACATTCTTAGTTTTCGTAGTAAACATTGTACTTAACTTTAGTCTTACTTATATTATAACATCGCAGCAAACTTAGTACTTAAACAGTTTTATTAAGTCTAAAAGGAATTTTTATTTTTTTATGTCGATAGTTAACATACTGTATAAAAAATTTTTTTGACGGAGTCTGTGACTCTAGATAGAGTGTATTTTTATATACTTTTATATTTTATGTATTTTGTTTTGTTATTTTTTTTTTCTGTTTTACATTTTAGTTGGTGTATTTATACACCTTTATACACATTCTATTGACGCTACACGGACATATACTCCCAAATGTTTGGAATTAGAACACCAACTAAATCGACACAAACTGAAAAGTCACCTTCTAAAACAGGAAGTGAAATTTCAAAGTAAGACGCAGCACATGATGACTGGGAATCTAACATTGATTCAACCCCATCCATGACTACTATTTATGCAGGCAGGTACTGCTAAAAACAAAACCACGGTATCAGTGATACAAAGTGTAAAGTGATGCAAAAAAGTCTGTTAAATACACACTCCGCCAAAGCAGCAGTATGAAAACCGAACAATGGAAGCAAAGGCCTGTTTAACAAAAGCCAGCTCCATTTGAATGCCTCGGAATACAAAAATAGAGATTAAAAATAGCATTGTAGAAGCACTGGATAGGTTATATCAGCTTGTTAAAGGCTGAAATGAGCTAAAGGCAAAAAGTCAAAAGTAGAAAAGGAAAATAGTGAAAAGTTAGAGTTGGAAACTGATGCCACTGACTCTACCTTCTTCAGTCATGGAATCAGACCTAAAAAAGGATTGAGGAGCATGCAACATTGCTGCTAGAAACAAATAAAAAGATGGAAGAGTTGAAAGAATCGATGGAAAAGCAAAGAGAAATTCTAGAGCGAGCGACAATGCCAACATACGCGAACGTAATTAACAAAATCATCAAAACTCCCCACAGCGTAGTACCTTATTCCGTAGTAGTTACATCAAAAGATGAAACTGAATCGGGGAAGAGGTGATGAATAGGGTCAGAAAGGCAGCTGATGCAAAAGAAGGGTGGATAAAGGAAGGGTAAGGAAAGCAAAGGATAGAAAAATCATTATGGGTTTCGAAACAAAAGAGAAAGGAACAAAATGAAAAACCGGCTTGAAAAGGAAGGTGTAAATCTCACCGTCGAAGAAGTCAAAACAAGGATCCGCTCTTGATCTTCAGAAATGTACTTCGTTAATACAGACGAAGACGTAATAAAGGCTCTGAGGAATCAAAACCGCTGTGTTTTCACGGTCTCGACGAGGGTGAGATCAGATTGAAATAAAATATAGAAGAAAAACGAAATCACACCAGCCACATTGTTGTTAGTGTTTCGCCTATCATCTGGCAAAGGTATTGACATTGGGGTATTCATATTGATCTACAACGTGTTAGAGCAGAAGACCAATCCCC
Organism: Parnassius orleans; assembly: GCA_029286625.1. NCBI lineage: Eukaryota > Metazoa > Arthropoda > Insecta > Lepidoptera > Papilionidae > Parnassius > Parnassius orleans. Next base: position 33,804 of record JAGSMP010000847.1, on the reverse strand, counting down.
ACTGGTGCAATACGCTGTTTTGGATATGGTCACGTAAGAGGTTCTGTAAAGAACTATCAGACCTGTGTAGCCACTGTGGTGGCCCCCACCTAAGATCCAGTGTGGTGACTGGCTCGCTATGAACCACCCAAATGCCGGAACTGCTCAAAAGCAAAATTGTTCCAGATAGACATAATGCCTTGCACAAACTGCCCAACGCGGAGTGGGATGAATTGGCGGTCAACAATAGCATATTGCTAAAGGTGCTGGAGTTGAACAAGCCCACTATAAATTATTCAAACAAACCTCCAGCGCAAAAATTAGCAACCCACGAACTTTTTATTGAAGCTGAAACGTGGAACTGATATTCACTACTTCAAAATTAAATGCTGTTATACAGGGGCTTCTGAAATGTCTTTTAAAAACTATTTAGAAATTACAACTGTATTTTATTATAGAAAGACACAAATTAAAATTGAATTTGAGAGGCAGTATTTCGGATGAGAGTGTATGACGGACTGACTGGTATTGCTAGTCTTGAAAATGAGAAGTACTGAAGCTACTAAGAGTGCTGACCGTGTGCTTTGTGGATCCCTATAAAAGGGGATCTATAACAACCCCGTTGAGGAAACTCACCCTTGAGTGAGTTTACAGCTACTCTATGCGTAGCTGTGGTTGATCAGCGTGATGATGACTTTCTGTATTTTCTTTGTTAAAATTAAAATGCTCTCTGAAAGACTTTCCTCTCTTACAAATTATATAGGTTATAAAAGATATGCAAAGTGCTACAGATATAAGACTTATTATAGAAACTAACATTATACAAATTTGGACTTTCTAGGGTGTCTAGTCGTTTGATAATCTGATCGGAATCAGTGTCGTACGATTTTAAATTTTCTAAATTCAAGGTTTTTACATTTATAGAAGACGTAAGGTTAACTGAAAATTTGTTAAATTACAACTTACAACAGCTATCATTAATTATATTAAAATCCGAATATATTCCGGGAACATTTATACTAGGGTGAGACTTAGTTTCTAATTTCAGATTCTTATGGAAGCTACGCAATCAGGTGGAATTGTGAGTAAACCCGTACCGGATAGAGTGTATTCAGTTAAATTGTTACTACACTCCATTGATAACTTAGTGGGTTTGGTTTGAACAAAATCCATTTGTTGTTGTATAGTTTATGCCATATATCCAGATCACCGGAAATAAGTCTAAATGGACAGTTATCTGGGATTGATATCAAGGCTTTCGTCATAATTTCTATTTCACAGGGTACATTATTGGATACTGTAGCTACATCTATAACATCACAAAGGTAGGTATTTGTCGGGATATTTTACAATTATTTATGTCTTGTAGATAAACATAACTTGTTTTATCTTTGCTTAGCGCTACAAACTTTTCAGAAGGGATGATCATGGCAAAGAGTTTGCTCGATCTCGAGCATGTGGAGTTAGCAAGGGTAGGTTTTTATATATATTATATTCTAACAAACTGACTAAGGGTAATTTTATGATAAAATAAGCTTATTGTCTAAATAATAACATACTAAATCGGCAATGTTAATTAAAGTATGAATGTTGCTTAATTCTAGAGATATTGGAAAATCTTTGTATTTTGGCATAATTCTTAGGTTACTAATTATATCATTATACATTTGAGTTGGGCTTAGTAGATGGATGTAAGGTGTTGGTTTTACAAATAAAATTGAGTTTAACAAATCTTCAACTTTGAAGGACATTGTAAGTAAATTAGATAGCAAAGTATTTAAAACATTTGATAGTTTCGTTTGAAAACTGAGTATATTTAACATTTCAGATGCGTTTTTACAGTAGAATAAGAGTTCAATGGCTATTAACTTTATTTGATTGTCATTTAATTCCTCCAGGGATTTATTAACATTAGAAATAGCGGATTTAGAAACTAAGATATGCCTTTTGATAGATTCTGCTAGTTTATTTTCATTATTAAACAGAGCATGAATAGCTTTGTTGTAGTTTTCAGCGTCATCTTCATCCAGTGCCGAAAATGTGTTTAAATACCGTGCCAATACCTGAGAACCAGGCAGATCTCTTGGACATACCGTTTAAGATAATATGGAAATCGCATTATCTCTTAAGATGTCGTTGTAAAGTGCTTCTAGGGGTTGTAACATATTTTCACACTGAGTATAATCTATTTCAGCACTCTCACGACACTGAAATCGGACTATTTTAAATACTTGAATGTTTTCCAAATGATGTTGGATTGGATGTACGTCTACTGGTATAACGATGTGAAATTGATCATTAATTATCCTCAATGTACCAACAGGGTCGAAGAATACCAGGGCTCTTGTCGATGCGTTCAACATATTGACCATTGCCGGTTGCAAGAATAATAGCACAAAATGCGATGGTGGTTCTGTAAATAATTAAAAGCTTACTAAGTCTAGATTGTATAATAATGTGTATATAATGTAAAAGGAAAGTGTATAAATTAATTGTAAGTATTAAAATATATGTCTTAAAACGAATGTAATTTTGATATTTAAGAACTTATCTCATGAGCGAGTTTTACTTCGTCAGAGTGGTGTTTAACATGGCGTCTGTTAATAAGGAGAGTAAGGGTATTATTACTGTGGACCTTGACGACTTTGTAAGCCCCTTCAAATAGAGAGGGCTTTGCGAAGACAAGATGATTTCTGATGTAGACGTAATCTCCTATTTTATATTTGACCGTGCGGAGTTTCTGTCGTAGTGTTTTAGACCTTTCTTTTGAAATTTGTATATTTTGTAGGCTTCGAGAAATCTTTAATCGATGCTGGAGCATTTTAATGTAATCAGGATAGGTAACGTTACCTTTGATTCGAAAATAGCATCAGGAATATGGCTTATGACCAAAAAAGTTCGTAAGGAGTGAACTGAGTTGTTGTATGGACGTTACTGTTGTAGTAACATTGCTGTATAGACGTATTTGTGCCAATCGGTTTGGTTTTCGTTCACGAAGGACTTAAGATACTCTTTCAAAGTGGCATGGCTCCTTTCAGGCACCTTGAGTCTGGGGATGATATGGAGAAGACCATATCTGTCTTATTTTAAAATTCACATGTGCGTTTGAAAAGGTCAGCCGTAAAATTTGTTCCTTGATCGGTGATTATTGATTTAGGATCCCAAATTGTGAAATAAGTGAACTAGAGCTTCGCATGTTTCTTCTGCGGTGACATTGGAAATTGGATAGGCTGTAGAAAATTTGGTTAGATCATCTTGGAGAGTGAGTATAAATCGGGTTTGTGAAACCCGCTTCGGGTAAGGGGCCTACTATATCTAAACTTATTTTCTCAAATGGGCGAGTAGAAGTGGTTGTGATTTGCATAGGAGACCGGTTAATCTTGCGTAACGGTTTATTTGTTGGCAAAGTTTGCAATTTTGTACATACCTCTCTATATCTGCGCATGTTTTCCAATAATAACGTTCTTTAATTCTATTATACATTTTATTTGATCCTAAGTGACCGGCTATTGGTATATCATGATTTTCTTTTAGAATTTTCGATATCTCTGTTGGTACAGGGTATATTATGAGTTATGTATATTTATTGTTATATTTGTATTGTTATAAAATACATAAGCATGCCGTATATTTTGACAAACGAATGTTGTTCGAACAGATTCTTAAAATCAGAAATTGCGATTTCACTGATATTACCTGAAAGTATAATGTCGTCCCTAGCGGCTTTTAAGGTCTTGAAGATTTCGGGATAGGAACAGTCATCAAAATAATATACTTTTGTGAAGAGAAGATAATAAATTTTGCCTTTAGACTCTATCTTTTAAACGGTGAAGTTCTCGTTCTTCGTTTAAGACCTTTGTCCATAAACCGGAAAGAATATCTTCAAGGTAGGGATTTGATTCGTCAAAATCGATAGATACAGGGACTAGGATTGTTTTGCAGTCACTTTTAAAAGGCTCTCATTATACTCTTTTATATAAGTATTAAATGTCTCATCCTTTTAGAAAACGTTTTAAGGAATATAGAGTAATCGTCGTTGCAGTGGGCCAAGTTATTTTCAAGTCTTTATTTGATTCATTACAGGAATTTTGTGGGATTTTGTGTCTAATGGAATTGAATCAGTGTGTTCAGGATTCAGGAGTTCCGATGGGCTGAGATCCAAGTCACCCAGTTCAATGAGTTCTTCGAGAATGTCTGAAGGAAGTTCGGAATCTTGAGTAGTTTGGGGTTCTTCGTGGGAGGTGGAAGGTTGCGGATCTGAGATAGTATCATTTTACAACCGGATTAACAGAAACAGGATAATGCGTCTGCGTTACTGTTAATTTTGCCCTTTTGTATTCGACCTCGTAGTCGAACTCTTCTAATTTTAGCCTCCACCTTACTAATTTTGACCCCAGGTCTTTGCAGTTAAATAACCACTTAAGTGGGCGGTGGTCGGTAATAATTTTAAAACGACAGCCATACAGGTATGGCCTAAATACTTTAGTACCGAAAAAATTGCTAAGCATTCCTTTTCTGTTATGTAGTTACACTCTGCTTTATTTAAAGTTCTTGAAGCATAAGCGACAGGTCTATCATTCCCTATGGGACCCTGTGATAATATGGCCGAAATAGCAAAGTTTGATGCATCACAAGTCAACACGAAAGGTTTGTGAAGTCTGGGTAGGCTAATATTGGAGCAGTAGTCAAGCAATTTTTAGGTTTCGAGGCTAATTGTTGCTCATTTTGCCAATCGAAAGAACATTTTTCAGAAGGTTTGTAAGAGGTTTTGCAATTTGGATAGATTTGGTATAAATCTTCGATAGTATGACGCTAGTCCCATGAAAGATTTGATGTCTTTTGGACATCGAGGTTGGGAAATTGTTGAACAGCTTTAATTTTCTCTGGGTTTGGCACCCCTCGTTGGTAATGATATGACCAAGATATGATACTTCCTTTCGGAAATTCGCACTTATCTGGCTGGAGCTTAAGATTGAAGTGTCAGGTCTGTCAAAAACGTTAGAAAGATTATTTATGTGTGTTTGAAGATCATATGAGTAAATAACGATATCATCTAGGTAGACGAAGCACTGGGTCCTTGTAAGCCAGATAGGGCAGTGTTCATCAACCTTTGGAATGTTGAAGGGGCGTTTTTTAGCCCAAAAGGCATCCTTGTGAATTCAAAGTGTCCTTGCGGGACGGAGAAGGCAGTTTTAGGAGCATCCTTTTCGGACATTCTTATCTGGTGGAAGCCAGAAGCAAGATCTAAAGTGCTAAAGTATTACATTTCCTAACTGGTCAAAATTTCTGTTATGTTGGGTATCGGATAGGAATCTCCTATAGTGATGTCGTTCAGACGACGGTAATCTATGACTACGCGCCATTTACGTTGCCCGGACGCATCGGTTTTCTTTGGTACTATCCAAATTGGTGATGACCAGGGTGATGTCGAAGGTTTGATGATGCCATCGTCAAGCATTTTATTTATTTGGCGTTCTACTTCTGGCTTATGAATGTCAGAAGCGGTAAGACTTAGTGTTAATGGTATAGAAGATGAAGTAGGAATTTCGTGTTGCAAGACGTTTGTGTTAGTTAATTTGTCGCCAGGCAGATGAAAAATATCGGAGTAAGTACAGCAAAGATCGCATAGTGCTTCTTTCTCTTCTTTGTTTAGGTGTGACAATCTTAAAGAGTTTAGAGTTTGATCGGTGCGGTAAGGGCGTTATTTCGTGAACCGTCCGAAGAAGTATAAAAGATTTGATGATTATATTTATTTTCAAAGGTTGTAGCGTTAATTTTAGATCGGAATCGACGATTAATTCGCTTTCGGAAGTATTTACAACGGAAATATTAATTCTTGAATTTGACTTCACTTTTACGATGCAGTTAGCTATTAGGGCGAGTCTACAGGGTTCTGATCGAGAACAAGTCCTTCTTTAATGTCCGTTTCTAACAGAACACTCTGATGGTTTCACATCGAGGTGCAATAGTATAGACTGGCTTAGTGAAACAGAGCTCTATTTCATCTTTATATATTTTAGGGTGTTGTTGTCATAATTAATTTTGCAATTTAATTTGATAAGGAAGTCGCTACCGATGATTCCATCATACGGCAAATCAAACGCCGGATACGTAGAAGTTATGTTGGTAGGAACAAAATTCAATTGGGATGTGACCAAGGGATGTAACAGAGTCATTCCTATACCAATTATTTCTATAGTATTGTTGTATTTCAGGCATTTTTTCTACAGCAGAATCTTTAATAATACTGATAGCTGCGCCGGTATCGACGAGCAAGGATAAGGATTTCGACGAGACAGAGTTTGAACTTTTATAAAAGGTAAGTATTTTTGATGGATTTGTAGAGATGTTATATATTTTAATATTGTTTTCTTTCTTTTCAGATGCAGGAGACGAAATACTCTTCGATATGACGCCGTTGATAGGCTGTTTGGTAATTGAAGTAGAATTGTTAATTTTCAATCTGTCGGTTTGGGGCTGGATACCCTGTCAGTTAGATTGACTTGGAACAGGAATAGATGCAGGAGACGAAATATTCTTCGATATGACGCCGTTGATAGGCTGTTTGGTAATGGAAGTAGCATTATTAACTTTCAATCTGTCGGTTTGGGGCTGGATACCCTGTCGGTTAGATTGAGTTGGAACAGGAATAGAAAATGAGCGAAATGCTGTGTTATGATTGGCAATGGGTGAGTATCGGCTTCGCTATTTAGTCTTCCCGTGCGATACTGGACGGGAAATCCTCCGCGTTTAAATGATGGTTGGTGTTATCGACATTTTGATCGTCTGCAATAGCAGCATTGATATACTGATTACGATTCGGGAAAGTGTGAGGCGGTGGACCATTATTATTGTAGTTATTGCGATTAACATTATTACTATAATTGTTTTGAACATTACCAAATCGTCGTCGATTATTAGACTCGCGTTTGCATGTTTCTAATGTATGACCGGGTATTTTACAATATCGGCACACTGGATAATCAGTTCTGAACATAGAGGAAGAACCAGCTGAATTATTAAAGGCCTCTCTCGCGTGGTTGTTTGGTTTTGTTGAAAATTACGACTAGTAAAGCGTCTTTGGTTTGAATCCTGGGTATTTGTTTGACTAAGATGGCGTCGAGTCACCTGGAATATTTTTCTTCAGACACGGCAAAATTAATAGCATCATTGAGCGTATCGGGATCGCGGCATCGAACTACTGTTGATAGACGGATTTAAGCCAACCACGAAGTGTGTAACGCTAAGTCCTGCATTGCCGCATGAGAGACCTGCCAGTTCTCCCTTTTTTAGTAGGTATTGATATATTTATTTCTGTTAATAATTTAGACAAACACGTCTCTATTCGTAGGGCGTACTGGTTGACCGTTTCGTTATTGGACTGACGACATTCTTGTAGGTCTGAGAGCAGTGCAGCGTAATGTTTTCTGTCACCAGATTGGGATTTAAGAAAGTCTTCTAACTGTGACCAAGATTCAAATATTTTAATCGAGCACGCACTTTCAGCGCGTCCTTCTAATTGACTAAGTATGTATTTTAAAAGAATATCCTGTTGTTGATCTGACGCGAGGTTCATAGCATTACTACAGTTATTAATAAATGGCATTAATTTTCTCGGTTGCCGTCAAACTTTTATAAATTTACAAAGAATATTGAGATCGATGTTTGGTGTCGAAATAACCGGTGTAGGTTCGTCTTTAGGCATTGTGACGGACGAGGGTTAGTCAAAACAAAGATAAGGTACTCGGCGTTTCGCGTGGGAGTAGTAGCGATAAGGCGTTGCACTGGTCTCGAATACAAGCAATGGCACACAATTAAAATATAATATTTAAAAGACACTTGATATACAATGAATTATGCTAAAATGAATGAATGACAGTGTAATTGAAATATGAATTAATTTTGTATTTTTTTTTTTTTTTTGATTTGACTGTTTAAATAAATTAACTTATATTTTGTAAAGTTTATAAAATATTCAGTATTATTCACAATATTTAAGACTGTATCATTATAATATTCGTATAAAACTGGAGCGGACTTACAGGAACATGTCGGGTTTATGTACTTGTATTTTTTTTTTTTTTGATCAGGATTCAGGAACACGGCGTAAGAAACAGCAGTGTGCAGCTGCTGACTTCGTAGACTCGGTTTGCGAATGATGTGCAGATGCTGGGTGGTATTCTTCTTCTACTTTCTTTCTTTTTCTTTCAGTTGTGTGACTTCTAGCATAAATTTTCATGCGGCCAGGCGGGTATCGTTTTCGGAAGTTCAGCGAAGAAACGAGTTTTAAGCGGTAGTATTTATAGAGATCACAACACAGAATGTTTTAGTAATTGCACAATTGAGTCCTCAGAGGCACCAAGGACCTTTTATAGATCCTTCACCGTTGCCACCAATGTTATAATGGGCTTCACGAAATGTCTTTTAAAAACTATTTAGAAATTACAACTGTATTTTATTATAGAAAGACACAAATTAAGAATTGAATTTGAGAGGCGAGTATTTCGGATGAGAGTGTATGACGGACTGACTGGTATTGTCTTGAAATGAGAAAGTACTGAAGCTACTAAGAGAGTGCTGACCGTGTGCTTTGTGTCAGCGGATCCCTATAAAGGGATCTATAAATAGCAGGTAGGTGCTAACACGATGAAAGGTCAGGAGAGGCGTGAGGGTTTTCCAGTCTGGTGAAGGACTGTTAAGGCAGCGGTAGCCGTTTTCAATGTTGATTTTAACGTAAAACAGCACCCAAAACTTACCACAAATAACATCATTGTGGTGGGAATTCAAACTAGAGCTTGAAAATAACACTGTCTCTTATTACTTGGATCAATCAGCATGAGCCTTATATTGATCACCTTAAAAGATAAAGCAAGAAATTGGAACTACAAAGTGGATTGCTGGAGGTGACGCAAATTCAAAAGTACATGGTGGGAAGCCTGATCGTCGACCACAGAGGAGAGGAAATGACAGGAGCTTCGAGGAACTGGGTCTGAACATAATGAATAGAGGAGATATTCTGACCTTCGATACCATCCGAGGAGGAAAACGATATTCCAGCTACGTCGACATAACAGCCTGCTCGACGGACATCCTGGACTTGGTAGTTGACTGGACAGTGGACGAGGGTCTCACGAGCTCGGACCACAACGGCATTATTTTTAATATTCGGTTACAAAATCAAAAGGACTAAGAGTAAACTGAACTACGAGACTGTTTATTATGAAGAAGGCAAATTGGCCTAGGTTTCATGAGAAACTTAACCAATTGCTGTCAGAAAACAAATTCATTAAATCAGAAAGAAAAAATTTGAAACTATAGAACAAATAGATATAGCAACAGATAAATTAACGAAATCATTAACAGAAACTTGCAAGCAAACAATGCCAACTAAAAAGCTACTGAAGAGCTTACCTTGTCGTGGTGGTCCGAGAAGCTCGCCGAGATGAAAAAGAAGTCACTACCAAGAAACTCAGGATTAAATGCGCTGCCCTAGTCCGTAGACAGAAGGTCGGATGAGTACCTGGAACAAAAAGCAAGTTATGAGTCAGAAGGATAAAGCACAGATCGAGAGCTGGAAAGCCTTTTGCTGCAAACAGGATAGGAAGGGTCTGAGAAGGTATCTATAGGGTAATTGGGAGAACAACGCGTAGGGACGAGGACCAGCCACTGGAAATCAATAAGGTAGTGTTAGACGCAAAGGTTCCGTGAAGTTTGGCGGAAACGTTCTTTCCGGAAGACTTAACAGACAGCGAAAACACTTACCATCGCCACGTAAGAATGAAAGCTGACAAAGTGAACTCTGTTGAGAAAGATGACCTGTGTGATCCCCTGTTCACAATGTTAGAATTGAAACAGGCGTATCAATCCTTCAACCCGAAAAAGGCACCAGGAGCGGACGGTTTCACAGCTGATATATGTCTACACGCTATAGAAAGCAATCCCGAGTTATTCTTGGCCTTCCTTAATAAATGTTTAACTCTACAACACTTCCCAAAAACCTGGAAAATCGCTACAATCATAGTACTTAAAAAACCAGGGAAAGTAGATTACACCATTCCGAAAGCGTATAGGCCCATTGGACTACTACCTATACTGGGAAAGATCTTTGAGAAAATGCTGGTGACCCGCCTCAAATTTCACCTTTTGCCAAGGATAAGTACTCGCCAGTACGGGTTCATGCCACAGAGAAGCACCGAAGACGCCCTCTATGTACTAATGCAGTTCATTCACATGAAGCTGGATCAAAAGAAAATCATAGCGCTAGTATCATTGGACATCGAGGAGCTTTTGATAGCGCCTGGTGGCCAGCCATACGAGTCCGACTGGCTGAGGAAGTGTCCGCTAAACTTGAGGAGGGTCATGGATAGTTATCTCAAGGCAGGAAAGTCAGTCAGGTACGCTGGGAGGAATATGCTAAGGTACAAACAAAGGATGTGTCAGGGATCCATTGAGGCCCAACCTATGGAATCTTCTGCTAGACCTCTCTTGAAAGTCTGGAATGCAGGAGATTATTGTCAGGCGTTTGCGGACGACGTCGTCTTAGTCTTCGACGGCGACACAGCACACGAAGTGGAGACGTACCATGCCACACTGAACATGTCCGAGCGTGGGGTGTTGAAAATAAATTGAAGTTTGCGCCACACAAGACGAACGCGATGATAATAACAAGAAACTGAAATACGACGCACCACGCCTTAACATGGGAGGTATTGACATTGGCATGTCAAAAGAAATAAAGCTACTTGGGGTCACAATTGACGAAAAGCTTACTTTTAACACCCATGTATCGAATGTGTAAGAAGGCAATCGGCATCTACAAACAACTATGCAAAGCGGCGAAGGTTAGTTGGGGTCTCCATCCGGAAGTGATAAGATTGATATATCTCGCGACCGTAGAGCCTATTATACTTTACGCCGCTAGCGTTTGCACAGGCTGCAAAAAGCTGGGGGTAATAAAACAACTTGCCGTAGTCCAACGCGGTATCGCGCAAAAATTATGCAAAGCTACCGAACGGTCTCTCTAAACTCGGCGCTACTGGCTGAATACCCCTGGACCTCCGAGTCCGTGAGGCGGCTTTATTATATGAAGCCAAGAGGGACTGCCACAGCCAGTGTTGGCGGGAAGAGAGGTCGAGAATGGCTTCAGCTCTTGAGGGCCCACACCTGCTGAGCGCCTGGAATTAGGAATTATTAGTTTGGTAAACGAGGAGCAGGTGAACAAATACAGCGAAATAAACGTCCACATATTTACTGACGGGAGAGTGATTCAAGGTTGCGCGCCCTTCCGAATGGAATAACAAGGTCGAAAATAAAGCCCTCAAACTTGCTCTACCAACATACTGCACAGTTTACCAAGCCGAGCTCCTGGCCATTTGCAGGGCGACTGGGCAAATCCTCAAGCACAGAGCGTCCTCCTTTGGAATTTACAGTGACTCAATGGCGGCCCTTCAAACGATCATAAACCCAAACTGCCTTCATCCGTTAGCCGTAGAATGTAGAGATAATTTAAGAGCAATATCTCTCCAAAACAAAGTAGTAACTTTGTTTTGGATTAAAGCCCACGCGGGCTTAGAGGGGAATGAACGAGCGGATAGACTAGCAAAAGAGGCTGCCAAAAATTCCAAAGTGAGACCGGATTACGATCTTTGCCCGGTTTCATTCGTCAAGCGAAGCATTCGTATGGCAACGCTAGACGAATGGAATCAAAGATACCAGAATGGCGAGACAGCGAAAATCACAAAGCTGTTTTTCCCAGACGCGAAAGTGGCCTACCGAATAGTGAGAAAATTTGAAGCAAGCAGCGAGACAACTCAAATCATGACGGGGCATGGTGGATTTTCGGAATACTTACACCGTTTTAAGTGTAAAGAGAATCCATCGTGCATTTGCGACCGCGATGTTGAAGAAACTGTGCCACACATTTTGCTGGAGGTTCTGCATATGCCGCAGAGCGCCTAAAAATAGAAAATGAAATTGAAATAAAGTTAATTAAGGAAAATATAAGTATCATAATGATGAGCAAATACAGAGAAAAATTTATGTGTTATTGTCTGAAAATTGCAAAAAAGTAATAAATAGAATAAAACTGTTTATAAGAATGCTGTCATAATATATTGTATTATATTACAGATCAGCATTATAAAATAAATTGAAAATGTGTAAATATTAATTAAATAGCATATAAGCAATAAAAATGGTAAAGTCATATAAGTATTAAATAAGTTGTCACTACCCTAGCATTAAGTATTGAAATTGTTGTGTGCATGCACTAGTTTAAGAGTAGTAGGACTCCTGAACGAAAACGGAGTTCTACACCCTTTATTATATCAAGGACGAATAAAATAAAAAAACAAGAATTAGAAGTCCGTGTCGAGTTGACAATGTCCCTGACCTGCAACAAAAAAAAACCCAACCTAACCTAACCTAACCTAACTCTTTTTTTTTTGGAAACTCATGGACTACCTCCGCCTGGGGAAAGGCGGAGGGCGTGCCGGACTCTTACCGGCTAAAACCACCCCGGTGTCTCCTCGCACGTGCGCGGGGCCGCGGGAATCCAAATTCCGCAGCCCCACACTAGTGCTGGCCCGGTCTGTCCGGCCCGTCTCCAGCACGGGGTAGTGAGGTGTCAACTACCCCGTGCATCGCCTCAGAGGCGCGCGCCGACACCCGCACGCGCCTCCACCCGGGGCCATCGAAGAGGGGGCGGGATTTGGTCCCGCCCCTGGACCCATTCATAGCCGGAAAGGGCGTTGTCCGCCCTTCTCCTGCGCTCGGTGCGCCTTTGCGGCCGGGGAAGGGAGTCGAGATCTCTTTCCTGTTTCGCAGTTTCCTTCTGCGACATCACGTCCTCGCAGAAGGTCACCACCGCGTCCCACGACTCTGCGCTACCGACCATCTTCCGCACTAAGGCCGGCAGCGACAGATCGCTTCTACTTCATTTGTGAGGACACGGCGCTGTCCTCCTAAGCCGCACACTCGGCGAGCGTGTGTTGCGCCGTGTCCTCCTGCAATGGACGCAGTGGTGGCACCGAGCGTCCGGCCCCTGTCTATGCGGCACAGGTACTTGCCGAAGCAGCCGTGCCCGACAGCAACTGCGTCACCCTAAACGACAGGGAGCCGTGCCTTCTCCCGAGCCAGTCGTCGAGTACTGGCCGGATCGCCTCGACGGTAGCGAGGCCGGCGGTAGGGCGCAGAAGCCTTTGCCGCCATTCCGCCACCAAGACCTGACGGAGCTCCTCTCGGCGCAGCGCGATCTGCCGCTGCACCGGCCTCGAGCCCGTGCCCTCTTCCTCGCGCCATCGATATAATGACGCGAGTACTTTCGCCTCTAAGTCCCAGGGCGGGGATCCGGCCAGGACGCAAGCCGCCTCGTAGGAAATCGTGCGATACCCGCGGACGACTCTGACGGCCATCGCCCTTTGCGGTTTACGCAGCATGGCGAGAGTGCTGGCCGTCATGTCCATCGCCCACACAGGGGCCCCATACAGGGCCATGGACCGCACGATTCCCACGTACAACCGCCTACAGGCGGCACTCGGGCCCCCCAAGTTGGGAAGCAACGTTGAAAGCGCACCCGCTGCACCCATCAATTTGGGCGCCAGCCGCCGGAAGTGGGGTCCGAATTCCCAGCGGCTGTCGAGCACCAATCCCAGATACTTCATGGTGGACTCGACAGCTATCCGGGCCCCGCTGACCACGATGTGATCCCGAGGCGCGCGCGTCGAGGGCCATGGAACTCGATGGCCTCCGACTTGTTTAGGGCCACCTCCAGGCCCAGGCGCCGGATGCGGTTCACCACTTGTGACACCGCAGCCGTGGCAATCAACGCTGCCTCCTGTGAGCTCCCCGGCAGTGACAAGCGTGTCGTCTGCATAACACGTCAAGTCGGCGCCCGACGGGAGTTCACCAGCACCCAGTCAGTAGCCGATGTTCCACAGGAGCGGTCCCAAGACCGATCCCTGCGGAACACCGCACACATGACGCGCCGACCAGCACCGTCACGTCCCCGATACGTAACGCTCTCTTCGTAAGCCCCTATTGTGCGGCGGAGGTAGGGAGGCATGCGATGGTAATTCAGCGCCTCCCGAATACAACTCCAGGGTAGGGTGTTGAAGGCGTTGGAGATGTCTAAAGTCACCGCCAGCACCACCCCACCCCGGATACTGTCTCCTCCGCCAGGGCCCCTCACGCGCGTAATAGCGTCTATGGTGGAGCGCCCGCGACGAAAACCAAATTGGTTCTCATCCAGGTCCGGCCCTCTCTGCACAAGTGGCTGACGAGGCGATCTGCGATGATACGCTCAAAAGTTTGCCCGCCTCGTCAAGCAGCACTATGGGCCGGGCGCGGACGGTGAGTCCGTGGGGCGCCCCTCCTTCCTGAGCAGGACCAGCCTCCCTCCTTCCACACACTGGGAAGCTGACCCTGCTGGAGACATGCCGTGAAGAGCCCCTCAACTGGGGCTCTAGCTCCTTCAGAGCCAGGACGAGGCTCGACCAGGAACTCCGTCGGGTCCGGGCGCTGTGTTCTTAGCCCGAGACGCGACACGGCCGCTCGTCTCTGCTTGCGTCACCTCGGGGACATCGGTGCTCTCCTCTGGAGACTCTGTGGCTGAGGGCGAAGCCATCGCCGGGGAACGTGTCCCACCTGTTCAGGAGAGCCGATACCACCGCCTCTAGCAACTGGGGTTGCATGCTTTGTATTAGTGGAGGCGCAACCTAACCTAACCTTTTTTTTCGTGGGAAATCATGGATACCTTCCGCTGCGGGGCAACGAAAACGTTATGCCGGACTCCTACCGGCTAAAACCCCACGTGGTCACCATTAGCGTATACGAGGGTCCTGGCTCCGTTCGAACGCAACCGGGGCCTCCATCGCTTTACTACACTAATAGCACGTCCTGGGGCAGTACATGCTACCCCAGCACCTCGCAGTGCTACCACGATGTCTCGAGACCACCTGAGGTCATCGTCTTCCTCGGGGTTACATAACTAGGCACTCGAGGCCCCTGCCCGAGTGTCTGCAACCCGGAGGCCCGTTTCTGTAGGGGAACACCGTTTTCAAGAGGAGGCCGTGACGAGCGGCTTGGCGACGTCGTTCCGCGCGGGATCTGCCCTCCCGATCCCGCTCAGCCTCTTTCTGAATCATAACAGATTCACAGAAGGTGGCTGGCCCTCCACGCCGAATCCCGCTCAGCATCGCCGACACGACTGCTGGCAGAGAGAGGTTCCGTCCAATGCGGTTCACCAGGATTGTCCGCTCCCGTTCCCACGCTGGGCATACTGCGAGCGTATGGGAAGCGGAGTCCTGGTCTCGTCCACTACAGTGGAAGCAGTTCGCCGTTGTCTCGCGTCCGATCTTACACAGATAATCACCGAAGCTCCCATGCCTGGTTATTATCTGTGTAAGTCTGTAGGTAAGTCTTCCTGTTCGTCGCTGCATCCAGGCTTCGAAGACCGACAGGATTGCTCCAATGACACGTTTGCGTTCATAGCGCTCCTCGAGTCGAGTGTGCCATTTCGCCAGGGCGTTTCGTCGTTCCTGCCGTTTAATTGATTCGAGCGCCTCTTCTGGCTCACTACCACCACCTGGCGGAGGGCACGGATTCAGTCGTACACTCGCGTCCATTTCCGCCAGTATATCTAGTGGTGGAAAGCGAGCCAGATTGTCGCCGCCTCAAAGGATATAGTGCGGTATCCTCGTACGATCCGTATGGCCATCCTCCGCTGGACACTGTAAATTTTAGTTCTACAGCGTCGGATGGCTAGCCTTTTGCCCATACAGGCGCTCCATACAGAGCTACGTACCGTATAACTCCGCATAGAGGCGACGTACTTCCTCCGTCGGTCCCCTAGATTGGGCAGCAGTCTATGCATAGCACCCGCCACCCTTTCGATTCGGGGACTAGGCGCTCGAAATGTTCTTCGAAGCCCCAGCGACTGTCCAGGTGGAGGCCTAGGTACTTCAACTCCCACTCTGACTTCGGACCCACCCACGCAAGACAAGAAAAACAAGAATTAGAAGTCCGTGTCGAGCTGACAATGTCTCTGACCCCTCAGAGGGAAGTGCAAAGCAAAAAAACCTAACCCAACCTAACCTAATTTTTTTTTTTCGGGGAAATCATGGACAACCGCCTGGGGAAAGGAGGTGCCGGACTCTTACCGGCTAAAACCACCCCGGTGTCTCCTCAGGTGCGCGGCCCGGGAATCCAAATTCTTCCGCAGCCCCACACTAGTGCTGGCCCGGTCGTCCCCTCGTCTCCCTGCACGGGGTAGTGAGGTGTTCAACTACCCCTGCATCGCCCAGAGCGCGCGCCGACACCGCTCGCGCCTCCGCCTCGGGTCCATCGAAGAGGGGGACTTCCAGTCCCTCGCCCTGGACCCATTCATGGGGGCCGGAAGAGCGCTTAGTAGCGCCCGCTTTCGCCCCAGCGGCGAATCTGGTCTTTGGCTCCGCCGCCAACCAAGTTTCGGCCGCGGAGGGAGCGGCGCCGCAATACCGACACTCTCCCCGCGGCCCCACCACCACCGCATCAACGGTGCGGCCCGTCTGAGTCGCGGAGGATAGGGCGAGGCGCATCGCCATACCAACACCTCTTCCTCCGCGACTCCACCTCGGCTGCAGCGGCAGGGAGCGGACCAACCTCCCGCAGCAGCCCACCGACACACATCCGAAGTGGGCTCGCCGAGCCCACACGGAGTGGCCATCTCGGCCGACCCTACACCTCGGCCAGCCAAGGGGTTCTCTTTGTTCACCGCGGGTGACCACATACTAAGCCCCCGCCACGACAAGGCGGGAACCCGTCTGGGGAACCTTTTTTTTTTTCAAAATCCTCATGGACTACCTCCGCCTGGGGAAAGGTGGAGGGCGTGCCGGACTCTTACCGGCTAAAACCACCCAGGTGTCTTCGACACGCGCGGGGCCGCGGGAATCCAAATTCTTCCGCAGCCCCACACTAGTGCTGGCCCGGTCTGTCTGTCTGCCTCCCTGCACGGGGTAGTGAGGTGTTCGATACCCCTGCATCGCCTCAGAGGCGCGCGCCGACACCCGCTTGCGCCTCCGCCCGTCCATTGAAGAGGGGTGGGGACTTCCCAAGTCCTCGCCCCTGACCCATTCAGGGGCCGGAAGGGCGTTGTCCGCCCTTCTCCTCCGCTCGGTGCGCCTTCTGCGGCCGGGAAGGAGTCGATCTTTCCCGTTCCGCGCTCTTTCTGCGACATCACGTCCTCGCAGAAGGACACCACCGCGTCCACGACCTGCGCTACCGACCATCTTCCGCACTAAGGCCGGCAGCGACAGATCGCTTCCTACTTCATTTGTGAGGACACGGCGCTGCTCCTCCCAAGCTGCACACTCGGCGAGCGTGTGTTGCGCCGTGTCCTCCCCACAATGGACGCAGTGGTGGCACCGAGCGTCCGGCTCCCTGTCTATGCGGCACAGGTACTTGCCGAAGCAGCCGTGCCCCGACAGCACCTGCGTCACCCTAAACGACAGGGAGCCGTGCCTTCTCCCGAGCCAGTCGTCGAGTACTGGCCGGATCGCCTCGACGGTAGCGAGGCCGGCGGTAGGGCGCAGAAGCCTTTGCCGCCATTCCGCCACCAAGACCTGACGGAGCTCCTCTCGGCGCAGCGCGATCTGCCGCTGCACCGGCCTCGAGCCCCGTGCCCGCTCTTCCTCGCGCCATCGATATAATGACGCGAGTACTTTCGCCTCTAAGTCCCAGGGCGGGGATCCGGCCAGGACGCAAGCCGCCTCGTAGGAAATCGTGCGATACCCGCGGACGACTCTGACGGCCATCGCCCTTTGCGGTTTACGCAGCATGGCGAGAGTGCTGGCCGTCATGTCCATCGCCCACACAGGGCCCATACAGGGCCATGGACCGCACGATTCCACGTACCGCCGCCTACAGGCGGCACTCAAACCCAAGTTGGGAAGCAACGTTGAAAGCGCGCCTGCTGCCCATCAATTTGGGCACCAGCCGCCGGAAGTGGGGTCCGAATTCCCATCGGCTGTCGAGCACCAATCCCAGATACTTCATGGTGGACTCGACGTATCCGAAACCCTGACCACGATGTGTGATCCGGGCGGCGCGCGTCGAGGCCATGGAACTCGATGGCCTCCGACTTGTTTAGGGCCACCTCCAGGCCCAGGCGCCGGATGCGGTTCACCACTTGTGACACCGCAGCCGTGGCAACCAACGCTGCCTCCTGTGCGAGGCTCCCCGGCGGTGACAAGCGTGTCGTCTGCATAACACGTCAAGTCGGCGCCCGACGGAGTTCACCTCTCAGCACAGTCGTAGCCGATGTTCCACAGGAGCGGTCCCAAGACCGATCCTGCGGAACACCGCATGACATGACGCGCCGACCAGCGCCGTCACGTCCCCGATACGTAACGCATCTCTCTTCAAGGTAAGCCCCTATTGTGCGGCGGAGGTAGGGAGGCACGCGATGGTAATTCAGCGCCTCCCGAATACAACTCCAGGGTAGGGTGTTGAAGGCGTTGGAGATGTCTAAAGACACCGCCAGCACCACCCCACCTTTCGCGATACTGTCTCCTCCGCCAGGGCCCTCACGCGCGTAATAGCGTCTATGGTGAGCGCCCGCGACGAAAACCAAATTGGTTCTCGTCCAGGTCCGGCCCCTCTCTGCACAAGTGGCTGACGAGGCGATCTGCGATGATACGCTCAAAAAGTTTGCCCGCCTCGTCAAGCAGCACTATGGGCCGGTACGCGGACGGTGAGTCCGTGGGGCGCCCTCCTTCCTGAGCAGGACCAGCCTCCCCTCCTTCCACACACTGGGAAGCTGACCCTGCTGGAGACATGCCGTGAAGCCCCTCAACTGGGGCTCTAGCCCTTCAGAGCCAGGACGAAAGCTCGACCAGGAACTCCGTCGGGTCCGGGCGCTGTGTTCTTAGCCCGGAGACGCGACACGGCCGCCTCGTCTCTGCTTGCGTCACCGGGGACATCGGTGCTCTCCTCTGGAGACTCTGTGGCTGAGGGCGAAGCCATCGCCGGGGAACGTGTCCCACCTGTTCAGGAAGAGAGCCGATACCACCGCCTCTAGCAACTGGGGTTGCATGCTTTGTATTAGTGGAGGCGCAACCTAACCTAACCTTTTTTTTTTTTTTTCGTGGAAATCCTCATGGATACCTTCCGCTGCGGGGGCAACGAAAAGGTTATGCCGGACTCCTACCGGCTAAAACCCCACGGTGGTCACCATCAGCGTATACGAGGGGTCCCGGAATCTCCGTTCAGAACGCAACCGGGGTCCCTCCATCGCTTTGCTACACTAATAGCACGTCCCGGGGGCAGTACATGCTACCCCCAGCACCCTCGCAGTGCTACCACGATGTCTCGAGACCACTTCCGAGTCATCGTCTTCCTCGGGGGTTACATAACTAGGCACTGAGGCCCCGCCTGAGTGTCTGCAACCCGGAGGCCCCGTTTCTGGTAGGGAACACCGTTTTCAAGAGGAGGCCGTGACGAGCGGCTTGGCGACGTCGTCTCCGCGCGGGATCTGCCCTCCGATCCCGCTCAAGCCTCCTTCTGAATCATAACAGATTCACAGAAGGTGGCTACGGCCCTCCACGCCGAATCCCGCTCAGCATCGCCGACACGACTGCTGGTGGGGAGAGGTTCCGTCCAATGCGGTTCACTAGGATTGTCCGCCCTGTTCCCACGCTGGGCATACTGCGAGCGTATGGGAAGCGGAGTCCTGTTCCCGTCCACCACAGTGGAAGCAGTTCGCCGTCGTCTCGCGTCTGATTTTACACAGATAATCACCGAAGCTCCCATGCCCGGTAATTATCTGTGTAAGTCTGTAGGTAAGTCTTCCTGTTCGTCGCCGCATCCAGGCTTCGAAGACCGGCAGGATTGCTCCAATGACACGTTTGCGTTCATAACCTCAAGTCGAGTGCGCCATGTCGCCAGGGCGTTTCGTCGTTCCTGCCGTTTAATTGATTCGAGCGCCTCTTCTGGCTCACTACCACCACTCTGGCGGAGGGCACGGATTCGGTCGTACACCCTCGCGTCCATTTCCGCCAGTATATCTAGTGGTGAAAGCGAGCCAGGATTGTCGCCGCCTCAAAGGATATAGTGCGGTATCCTCGTACGATCCGTATGGCCATCCTCCGCTGGACACTGTAAATTTTAGTTCTACAGCGTCGGATGGCTAGCCTTTTGCCCATACAGGCGCTCCATAGAGCTACGTACCGTATAACTCCCGCATAGAGGCGACGTACTTCCTCCGTCGGTCCCCTAGATTGGGCAGCAGTCCATGCATAGCACCCGCCACCCTTTCTGATCTGGGGACTAGGCGCTCGAAATGTTCTTCGAAGCCCCAGCGACTGTCCAGGTGGAGGCCTAGGTACTTCATGTACCTCCCACTCTGACTTCGGACCCACCCACGCAAGACAAGAAAAACAAGAATTAGAAGTCCGTGTCGAGCTGACAATGACTCTGACCCCTATGTCAGAGGAAGAAAGAAGCGACAAAAAAAAACCTAACCTAACCTAACCTAACTTTTTTTTTTTCGGGAAACTCATGGACTACCTCCGCCTGGGAAAGGCGGAGGGCGTGCCGACTCTACCGGCTAAAACCACCCTGTGTCTCGCATCGTAGCGCGCGGGGCCGCGGAACCAAATTCTTCCGCAGCCCCACACTCAGTGCTGGCCCGGTCTGTCCGCCTGTTCCCTGCACGGGTAGTGAGGTGTTCAACCACCCCGTGCATCGCCTCAGAGGCGCGCGCCGACCCGCTCGCGCCTCCGCCTCGGGTCCATCGAAGAGGGGCGGGACTTCCAAGTCCCTCGCCCTGGACCCATTCATGGGGCCGGAAGAGCGCTTAGTAGCGCCCGCTTTCGCGGCCCCAGCGGCGAATCTGGTCTTGGCCCGCCGCCAACCAAGTTTCGGCCGCGGAGGGTGGGCGGCGCCTCGCAATACCGACACCCTCTCCCCGCGGCCCACCACCACCGCATCAACGGTGCGGCCCTGTCTGAGTCGCGGAGGATAGGGCGAGTGGCGCATCGCCATACCAACACTCCTCTTCCTCCGCGACTCCACCTCGGCTGCAGCGGTGGGGAGGACCAACCTCCTGCAGCAGCCCACTGACACATCCGAAGTGGGCTCGCCGAGCCCACACGGAGTGGCCATCTCGGCCGACCCTACACCTCGGCCAGCCAAGGGGTTCTCTTGTTCACCGCGGTGACCAAGCCACGGCTACTAAGCCCCCGCCACGACAAGGCGGGAACCCGTTCGGGGAAACCTAACTAACCAACCTAACCTAACCTAACCCACCTTATAACTTTGCATAAAAACATTGTAAAATTCCTGGCTGCCCTGAAATATTTAATTAGTCGAGTCTTATTAGTTTACTGTGTTTTCAAGCCATTTCACGATATTTCTAATTTAAATAAAATTTATTATTTTTGGGAAACGTAATATATGAAAATTTTCGTCTATATTAAAATCTTACAAATCTCTTCCATTTTGCTCCTATCTGGTCCACCTTGCTCCACAACCGCCGTATCAGCCAAAATCTGCAACAATAAACGTAGAAATTAGCAAAATTTTGAGAAAGTTAGATACCGAGGTATGGTGGTTAGAACAAATTTTCATACAAATTCACCTTATAACTTTGCATAAAAACATTGTAAAATTCCTGGCTGCCCTGAAATATTTAATTAGTCGAGTCTTATTAGTTTACTGTGTTTTCAAGCCATTTCATGATATTTCTAATTTAAATAAAATTTATTATTTTTGGGAAACGTAATATATGAAAAATTTTCGTCTATATTAAAATCTTACAAATCTCTTCCGTTTTTGCTCCTATCTGGTCCACCTTGCTCCACAACCGCCGTATCAGCCGAAATCTGCAACAATAAACGTAGAAATTAGCAAAATTTTGAGAAAGTTAGATACCGAGGTATAGTGGTTAGAACAAATTTTCATACAAATTCACCTTATAACTTTGCATAAAAACATTGTAAAATTCCTGGCTGCCCTGAAATATTTAATTAGTCGAGTCTTATTAGTTTACTGTGTTTTCAAGCCATTTCGGGCGATATTTCCAATTTAAATAAAAATTTATTATTTTTGGGAAACGTAATATATCAAAAATTTTTCGTCTATATTAAAATCTTACAAATCTCTTCCGTTTTTGCTCCTATCTGGTCCACCTTGCTCCACAACCGCCGTATCAGCCGAAATCTGCAACAATAAACGTAGAAATTAGCAAAATTTCGCCCTCCCACCCTCCCTGTTTTCACTACTAAGGTAGAATTCGTATAGTGTGTTTAAGAAAATATTAAATTCTGTTCAAAATTTTCTTTCCTGAGTACTGACTAGGATATATAGCCAGAGATCACATTGGCGGTTTCGTTGAGAATTTTTAGTATTATCTTCTTATTATATTAATTTACCTTGCCTTGGTAGATTTAGATCTCAGGTAATTTTATATTTGCTGACATTTGCAATACAAAAAAATGGCCCACAGACCCTCAGCTGTAACAGTTGATATGCGTAAGCGAGCGCTGTTACATAGCGCATCAGCAAGCGAAGATAAGTCAGAAAATATTCAAAGCGGAACACATGATACTTCAGTAAACATTTCGACAATGCCTCTAGCGACTTTAACGGCCGCAGCAAACAAGCTTTTGCAAGATACAAAAATGCAACTAGAACAGTCAGGAAACCTTAAAACATCCATTAAAGAAAAGGTTTTATCCGGAATAACTGGTATGTATGAGATAATTTTGCGCATGAGTGAATCCCGCCAGACGTTGCAACTCCAGCTGGAAAAAGCTAAATTAAGTGTAAAGGAGGAACTATTAAGAAAGGAAAAAGAGTACGCTGAGAAGTTGAGGGTCTTTGAAATGTCCAGTGGGGCAGATGCAAAGGGAACGGCCAGGGACATTTTAAAAGAATTAGCAACCGTTAGGCAAATTTTGACACAGGACGTTGCTAAAAAAATTAGCGGAATGCAAATAGGTGTAAATGATGGACAAGCGACTAGAGAAATTTTAGCGCAAATAATAAAAAATGGACTGGCTATTGATGAATCGAGCATCGAGCTGAAAAAATTAGGACATCAAATGGAACGAATACAAAATGATTTCAACATGAAAAAAGATAATGGCAATTATACATATGCCGAAATTCGGCCCGTCGGTCACAAACAACGAACTATACGTCAATGCACTCGATCATTGTTTCATCAAAAGTGAGAATGACACCAGCCAAGTAGTTATTAACAAAATAAGGAGGCAGTGGACGCAAAATCTTCCGGGATCCGTAGACAGAGTAAGGAAGGAAAAAACAGAAAGTAATCCTAAGCTGTGAGTCAAAGAAGATCTTAAAAGTTAAGGCTTCTACAATGATCAGTAACCTTGACGATTTAGACTTTGTTTAAATTTAGCGACACCTACCAAAAGACGCTTACTACAATGGCACTACGTAAATAGTAGACAAAGATTAACGATGTAAAGATATGACAACTTATTTGCATAATTTTATTCGATCTCTGAGAGACCTAGTTGTGGATTGACTTATTTTTTACTTTAGACCTTGTAACAATATTCACTCCCATGTTCAGCACGACGCTTCTACGTGACACATTGTGAAGGTATGTGGATGACCAGGTAAGTACCAAGTGGTTCTCAGCAATGGAAATGGTTAGGAAGATTTAGTTTTAACAAACTCTCATATTCAGCACGGACGCTGCACGTGTCATACACTTCGTGAAGGTATGTGGATGACCAGGTACCAAGTGGTTCTCAGCAATGGAAATGGTTAGGAAGATTTATTTCAGAAACTCTCATATTCAACACAGACGCTGCTGCGTGACACTTTGTGAAGATATATGGATGACCAGGTAAGTACCAAGCGGTTCTCGGCAATGGAAATGGTTAGAAAGATATAGTTTTCAGAAACTCTCATATTCAGCACGGTCGCTGCTACGTGACACTTTGTGAAGGTATGTGGATGGCCAGGTAAGAACCTAGTGGTTCTCAGCAATGGAAATGGTCAGAAAGATTTAGTTTTCAGAAACTCTCATATACAGCACGGACGTTGCTACGTGACACTTTGTGAAGGTATGTGGATGACCAGGTAAGTACCAAGTGGTTCTCAGCAATGGAAATGGTTAGGAAGATTTAGTTTTCAAAAACTCTCATATTCAGCACAGACGCTGCTGCGTGACACTTTGTGAAGGTATGTGGATGAACAGGTAAGTTATAAGGAGTTCTCGGCCATGGAAATAGTGAAAAAGATTTAGTTTTCAGTTACTGTCATATTTATCACGGACGGTGCTACGATAAATATTCTGAAGGTCTAATGATGATCTGGCTCATATATGTAAGTGCTAAATTAAGTAAAAGAGGAAATAAAATTTGCGTACTTTTTTAATTATTTTATCTTAACATGTTAGGCACACCATAAATCTGTCAAGGTGCAAGTTAAAATTCATTATAATTTAAGTATCGTGAACAGGTTGGTTGTTCCGCTTCTGGAATTACTGGTGTTGACGACCGTATCGATTCTTGATATAAGGAAAGCATTGTATTTTCTTCCTGCTCAGCAATTGAATTATGCGTTGTAATTTCCTCTTGGAGATTTCAAGTTTTTTTTTCTCTTCTTTTTTTTTATAGCTTCAATTATATAGATTGGATTACGTATTTCCATATTTCTGGTATGTCTTGGGTCTAAAATTTCAGGCAATATACAATTTAAATAAAAATTGCATAATTTTGACTTCATTTTATTTTCAAAACAATCATCATCCTATAAATGACTTCCGTTTTCAGTGGTTGTGACTCACTGAACCATATAGCGAATACACATTTTGCTTTGTGAGTCACGTGCAACTGCCCTTGTACCTGGTAGAACCAGTTGTGATTTTTATTTATTTCTAAATTACCTGATTTGTCTTTAATCCAAAATTTACTTTTTTTTGTAATAGCCTCTAGCCCTGTCTTAAATGCCGTTATTGGACACTTAACCTCCACTATTGTTTCTTCGTCTATAATCCCAACTGGTGTGGCCCCAAATACGGAATTTCGGGATCTATATAAAGCCTGCAAGGTCTTATATCCACTGCTTCTTGCGTAGATAATTGTTGTAGCGCTTTTTTCATATTCTCTTCCGTGCTGCAAAGGAACAGCATCTATATTAATTTTGTATAGCAATTGCTTTACTATATTGGCACAACTAGTATCTGGCCTCATTTTGATCACTTTGCCAAAGTTTGAAGCTGTCAACAAAGAACGTCTAAGTTCAAGCCATTCGCTAGACTCTTTGCAAAATGGTTTGCCGCTCAATCCGTGTTTTTTCTTCTTCACTTTTTTTTTAAAGTGGATAGAAAAGTTTCCTTCATTAAATTAAGGACATCATCACTCACATCCGGCTTAGAGCTTTGTTCACCATAATCTTTATTTTGAGTTATAGCGTCACACGTCTTCTGTGGCTTTTTATAATTGGCGCATTTCTTCAAGCCTCTGAGTTTCCGATACTTATTATCGAAAGTGCTCATTCGGCCTTTAGGGCTTTTGCCAACAATTGTTTTGTACAATATTGTAGTAGGTTTTCTTTTAGTATTGAACGTAATCGCAGAAGTTGAACACCTAGTTTGATAGCTGCGTCGCAGAGTAATTTACTCTTTACCCCAACTAACTTGGCCACAACGCTGTGAAAACATTCTACAATATTACTATCAACATCATGAACAAGACTTTGAATGG
Organism: Parnassius orleans; assembly: GCA_029286625.1. NCBI lineage: Eukaryota > Metazoa > Arthropoda > Insecta > Lepidoptera > Papilionidae > Parnassius > Parnassius orleans. Next base: position 8,104 of record JAGSMP010000847.1, on the reverse strand, counting down.
CCAGCAATACTATTTATAATAAAACATATTCTTTGCCATAAAGAACTTGTGAAAAATCCGCCGGTACTGATTCAGTTTCAGTTTGACGACGATTACAGAAATGGTTTTTACAGTTGGTGTGGTTCCCGAAGGCATGCAAGTGTACAATTTGAATGTCCTGAAAAGTTTGTGAGTGCAAAAATCTAAAGTCTCTGTAGAATCATGATATTTTTTGATGCATTTTCTAATTGTGGACCTAATGGTCATTATGCGTATTTTTTGTAATTAATTTTCTAAGATGTATGGGATATTTTGTATCTGTGATCAGGTTTTCCAGTTTTTTGCACAAGTTTCTTAAAAGGTGATTTCTGCACTCTACTTTTTCAACTGTAAATTGAGGGTAAGGTCTTGCTTCTAATATTTTAGAGTACGTGCTAGAATCTCCGTCAGATATTAGACGTCCATAAATCAGACCGTACATTTCAACTGATGATTTAAAACCTTCTACTATCATGGTAGATTCCATGGCAGTAGATGCACCCGTGAAATTTTGTAACACTGATGAGCTCTCGAGTTTGATTTTTGTTACAATCTTGCACATATGCTGCAGTACTTATTTTTAACACCGAGAAACAAAATTTTTTCGTTTCTTCCGATAATGGCAGCAGCTCCTGAAAGTGCTGAGTAATTCTTTTATAAGACCTCTTACTCCAGCATCCATCAACAATAACATCAATAATAGGAATGCTATCAGTGGTCACACGACCTTTTCTAAAGCAATCCTTTTTCTTCTTCTGCGGCTTCTTGCATGGATTGACCGTGCTTTTTCCCAGGTGTTAGAAACAAACTCGTGCTGTTTTTGTACAGAGGCTCAGTCATCATAGGTAAATCGATCGCTGATAGTAATTCCTCTAATTGTGAGTAGCCTATACCAACAGAAACTGCACCGGCTGTAGTGTATGTGGCTTCCTCCTCCCAGTATAGTAATAAATACATCTACACCTAGGTTAAGGCAGAGAATAAAGAGATATTGTAACGACAGTTGTATCTATTGGTCCGATCCCCTACATGGCGATTTTCTAGGAGTGCGCTGCGACAATGCAAGCGCACCGCCGGCCTATTTAAAATTAAAAGTGGAATAAATATTAAATTAAATAATGAAAACATGAGTAAAATGATTGACAATAAAGTAATATTATAACGGAATCGACGTAATACCGGACGTGAAAAAATAAATAAATATGAATTCAAGAAGAGGCCACAATAACACAATAAGAATTTTTAGAAGCTGACTGAAAATTTAAAATATATCTATGAAGACAACTAACGAAGAATGAGGAAAATAAAATGGATTTTTTTTAATATAATGACCGAAGAACAAAATTCAAGAAACAACAGATTAATTTTAAAAAAACGGTTGTATTTCAGCGAGCTTTGTCCAGTAAAATATGAAAAGTGAACCGAAAAGAAAGAAGATATATTAGAGGTAACATTGCATCAGCGTTATTTTTATACATTATATTTAATTATTTTATTATGTTTTAGACTATATTAAATAAAAAGTAACGCATTAAATATTAAATGTACGGTATTTACAAGTAACTAGAAAATATTTGTCAGATTTTAACAATTTATAATATTTTTAGTAGATATTGTTTTCTAAAACATACATTTTACGATGAACAGGTTCGTGTTAAAGCAAATATATTTTAAATTTAACCCAATTTTTTATAGTATTTTTATTTAAATGTATACAATTTTGAAAAGGGTTTTATAAAAAAAATCGTAATTATTATAAGTTATAATCATTTTCTTCTTTTCTAAAGGTATGGAAAGCTAGTAACTTTTATTATTATATATAAATATATATTATATAACCTTAATAAATAATCTTATAGTTAATATTACTTACAATAATTACTTAAAATATTAATATTACCTACTTAAAAATCTAAATTTTTTTCAATATTTAAATATATTAATGTTTTGTTTATACAAACTTGTTAGCTGTAATGAAATAGTGATTACCGGTTTTTCTGTAGATATACGATTTCTTAAATATCATAGTTCTAGCAATCCTACTTTTTATATGTAAATTAAATGTATTATTAAAGCTAATACATTTTTCGATATAAGTAAAAGTAATATAACTATAAGCGATGTAACTTCTGTGCAGTTAGAAAATACTTAAAACTATCATTTTTATGTAATAAGGAATATAATAATTAAAATAGGTCTTAATAATAATGTTTCTTAACAAAGTTAAACAAGGACATAAAATTGACTCAAATATATTACCTTATATTTGTACAATATTAAAAGTATATTTAAAAGGTGGAGAGTGAGAGAAGGGATGTTCAAAAGTGTGAATGAATGATTGAATTGTTAAGTTTCGTCAATATTGACTGATCACCAAATATTTGATGATGCTTAAACTACTGGTATTGAATCCATTATGAGCGAGATTATGCAAGTTATTATATGGAAGTGAGCATGAAAGTATAAAAGTTACTGATACAGTCAAGTAGATAACAACATGTACTAAAAAGATAAAGAAGGAAATAAAGATTTAAGAAGAGAATAAAAGATAAAAGAAAAGATGACTTTGATAAACAAATAATTGAGAGATACGGGAACAACGTCCATCACTGGTATAGCATATAGTCCTCGAGTAGGTATGTTTCCGATTGGATGATAAAATCGGAGATAACGGGTACTAGAACAATACCTTCAGTAAGTGATGTAAGAGTTTACTCATATTAGTACTGTTGGGGACCAGAGAAGTCTTAAATTTGTTACCCCTGATAATGGTACATAGAGGTCATCCTTCATTGGATCATAGTGTGAACTTAGTTTTCCTCAGTGACAATTGTTGAGTCCTTTTAAAATGACTTAAACGTAGACCTCGGTTGTGTGCACAACCCAAGGCACACTATTACCTTGATATAGTATAAAAAAGTTTATGTACCAATAAAATGAAAGGATGTAATGAAAATGTAATATAATACCCAAGTAAACAAATATATGTATAAAGTACCTGCGTGATATATATCATGAAGTTAAATATAAATAAAGTGAATTAAAACCCGATTCCCTGATATCAAATTAATAAAGCTAGCTAAGGTCATAAATAATTTAAAAAAAAAAAAAGTACGTACAACAATTATGAAAAAAAAAGGCCTGACAATCGAAATCAAAGGAAATGAGAGTAGTATTAGTATGAAAATAATTAACGTGCAGGCATGTCAACAATTAAATGAGGTAATAAGGGATCCCGCCCAAATCTAAAACAACCACACGTAAAAAAAAAAATCTAATAATATACATTTCGCTAAGATATATTTTATATCAATTTACATAATTGTTTCATAATTTCAATAACTCTACCCTAAATTCTTTATTAGTAAACAAAGAAAACATAAAATTATTTGTTTATGTAAATTTGTAAAATTTTGAACTAAATTTGGTTTATATATTGCTTATTAAAATCACGTCGAAACAGTATCGGATCGCATTATTATAAGTTTCATAGTGTAATAGTTTTTTTCTTTTATTCCAAAAATTATGTTATTATATATACTTAAAATACTTATAACAACAAATACAACATATATTTTGCATACAAACTTATATTTGTGTAATAGCCTATTTTTATTTATGTTTCAAATAAGATAAACATACTACACTTAGAAGACATGAAATCTTAAAAAGGTAATAATGCGTTTCGACTATTAATGACAAATAACATATACCTATTATAAATACTTGATAATGTATGTAATAGTATTATAACAATGCAATGTAATAATCTAACTACATTAATAAAAAGTGTTTAATACTATAATTTTCAGATACATGTTAAGTATATTCATAAAAATAATTTGTGTTTTGTTGAAATTAGGTGCCTATGTCATACGATGAAATCGCAAACGTTCCCATAAACGTACTTTGGAATTTAAAACAATAGTGTCGCCAAATCGCTTATGGCTGGGATTTGCAACTTGTATTTTGATCTGGCTGTTGCATAAATGATAATGATAACAATGCTTCTTCTCTCTTTGTTCTGTTAGTCTTAATATGAAATGTAATTTTTTTTCGCTTTTATATTGATTGTACTTAAAATCATAAGCTTTTAATTTTATAATCCATTATTTTCCAGGAAAATAGTTTTAATATTTAACTTATTTATGTAGTACATGAAAATAATTTCTTTATAACGATTTTGAAACTCCTAAGTTTACAATTAATTAATTCATTGTGAGCCTCATTCTCTGACAGCAAATGATGTACCCAAATGATAAGAGACTACTTATATACTTATATGATATAAATTTGTAAAGACGTGAAAAAAAAAAAAATATATAGCTAAGTTACAGAATACGTAATTATAAATGAAACTATTGAAAGAAATAATACGTGGGTAAAAGTTGTGATATAGGTAAGGAAAATTATCGGAGATTAGCATATCCACAAAAGAAGCCTAATCAGCTGAGAATTTGGAAAACCTAATAACCGATTAATTTTTAAGGTTATTCGGATGCGATTAAATGCGGATTGAGTTTATATCGTTAATCACCAACTTAACATATTCATTAGTGGAAAACTTCAAATAAAATAAAGTTTTGCAAATATTTCACTTATAAATAAAATATCATATTATATTATACTCAAATAAAGTATATCGGTACATTAAGTAGACGTTTACATAGTTATTTATAAAATAATACAGTGTAAAAAAAAAAATAGTATCTTGAATCATTGTATTAAAATATTTTCAAATAGTTTTTAATAACAGATTGTTTTGTTAAACTTAATACTGAATCTCATACAGCAAAGATTCCAGAAGGTATATGGAAACGGCATTCATAATAAACATGAATCGCTCTGCGCTGTAAGAACACAAGGATCTGATTGAGCACAAGTTTTATTTTTAATTCGTTACCAATTATGGCGAATGGTATCATCGGTCGAGATCTTTTAAGAAAATGTAGATCAGTTTTGCATTTTGATTCGAATATTTTAATATTATATGATCATCTAGGTAGATCATATAGCCTATTTCTAACTTGTAACAATTCCTTGGTAAGTTTTTTTTTCTTTTATTTCACTAATGTGATAAGACGGGTTAGAGATACTTGAAGTTTTGTGTTGAATGGCAATTGTATAATTTATTGAGAGATTTGACTGATAAAATAAATTCAGTGAGTGTTTTATACACAGGTTAGAGTAAATTCAAATATTAACTTATTTCAATGAAAAATGTTGGAATGTTAATAGGTAAAGCACAAGATCTGGTAGATAATTAGTTATTTCAGTGATAGTCGGCAACTAGTATTATGTATTCTAAAAAGTCAATGAGAACTTTTCAAACATCAAGGTTTTGATGGATAAAAGTACATAATATAATATGATGTCAAGTTAAATGCAAAACGATATATACGAGTATACTTTCATACTGCATGCGAGATGTCTGCGTGAAGGTTAGTGTGTAACGCTAATAAATAAATATAAGAAATAATTATAAAAGGTTAACCAAGAATTAAAGAAAATTTTTAAATGTGGAGGATCCGAGGCTCCATATATAAAATAAATAAATAAATAAAATAATTACACGGCTGTAGACCCGTGAAAATATAAAACTGGGGATTCAAAAAAAAAGGAGAAGTATAGATTAAACGAGGAACTATAGTTTATGTAATAAATCTGGGGAGAAAATAATTTTTTTTAATATATGGTATGATATGATATGTGATAAGTTCGTGCACGTGTTGTTGTAACGTTGGTTAGTACCAAAATACGACAGGTTAATGACGTACAAAACAAAAGGTAAACGAAATAAAATCGCATGTATCCTGGACTGACTTAATATGTATAATCTGATCATGATCATGAGGTTATAACTTTTTATATAAAATCAATTTTATATTTTTAACTATTTTATCTTACCACTTATCCATGTCTAACATTGTATTTTATTTTTGTTCAATATTAAATATTATTATGTTATAAGATTCAGGGTTGATATAATATTATATTAAATATTTCATTTTATGTTCATATTCTTGATAACAGCATTAGATGACAAGTATTTAGTACAATGTAATGTAAATGTAATCAGAAATCATTTTGTTATAAGAATCAACAACATAAATAAAAAAAAAAAAGTAAATACAAGACATTTCTTTAAGTATCGATGTAGTGGTATGTGGCTTCCTCCTCCCAGTATAGTGTAATAAATACATCTACACCTAGGTTAAGGCAGGAGTAATAAAGAGATATTGTAACGAGACAGTTGTATCTATTGGTCCGATCCCACCCGCAGCAACCGCAGCTGTATTTATGTCCAGATCACCGGAGACATTTAAAATATACTTTTCTTGCATCGACGCACCAGCGACTGATTCTATATTATTTCCAGATCACCTGGATATTATTTAACTTTCCTTTACATTAAACACTCTAGAGTAAACTTGGATGACAATCCAACTCGTTTCTCTCAACAATTTTAAACTTTGTACTCCACAGTTATAGGGGCTATGATTGCTGATTTCTTGCAATTTTGAAAAAAGTATTTTATATCAACAATTCGTCTGCCAGATATATTCCTTTTTCTGTTTTTGGTTGATCTGTCTTTTCAATAGTTAATTCCATTAAAATGCCATCTTGTTGAGCTGAGAACAAAATTATCATATAATACATTGCTAAATTCATGTTAAAAAACTTCCGTCTATAATATTATCTTGTTTATTTTTACTGACCCTATAGGATAGGATGTCTCGAATTTACATGGGTTCTCAAATTGTCGGTTTCCTCAATACGTTTTGTTTACCAAAACGGATGTTATCAATACGCAATGGGGACCCGCAGTCAAAGTTCAATTTAACAACATTAAAAATAGACTGGCACTCGAAAAATAGACTTGTAAAAGTAGCTACCGTATTATCCGGCGACGAAGTCTCTCATCAACTGCCATACCGAACGGATCGTGAGTTTCTGCAATAGTCGTAGATGAATGTAATGCATTAGATTCAATTGACGGGTCTTTGCCCAGATTTTCTGAAGGGATTTTCCTGATTTCTCAATTGCCTAAAAACATAAAGTTACATTAAAAATATTATCGCAACAGTCACTCTCAACAAAAATTACAATAAAAGCATTTTTAGAAAAGGTAAATAAAATCATCACAGACAGCTAAATGAAATTAGAACGCTCAAATGAGTACAAACACGATGGTTCTACGTGGTTCCGTCACTGAGATCGCATACCTTCAGACTACTTGGAGTGCAGCATCAGGTAAATTAAATCACAGACAGCTAGGTAACTGCGAGCCTTTCAAATGGGTACAAACACGATGGTTCTACATGGTTCCGTCACTGATATCCGTACCCACCTCGACTACTTCGGATCGGAGTGCAGCATAAGGTAGTGAAATCATCACAAACAGCTAGGTGACTGCGAGCCCTTTCAAATAGTACAAACACAATAGTTCTACTCTACGTGGTTCCGTCACTGAGATCCTGTACCACCTTCGGAATACTTCGGAGTGCATCATCAGGTAAGTTAAATCATCACAGACAGCTAGGTAACTGCGAGCCCTTTCAAATGAGTACAAACACGATGGTTATATGTGGTTCCGTCACTGCAATCCTGTAGCCACCTTCGGACTACTTCTGAATGCAGCATCAGGTAAATGAAATCATCACAGACGCCTAGGTAACTGCAGGCCCTTTCAAATGAGTACAAACACGATGGTTCTACGTGGCTCCGTCATTGAGATCCTGTACTACCTTCGGAGTGCAGGACTGTAGCATCAGACCAGCCAAAAATGGTCACGTTCATATTCGCTTATATTTTTCACTAGACGTTTTTGTAGTACCAAGCTTATTTTGGCTCAAGAAATTCCCCTTCCTATACAATAGAAGGAACACGACAGTTTTCGATTGCTGCCATACTACTTAGCCCGAACTTTTGCGCAGGAGAATGTTAAGCAGGAAAATAAGTTCTGCTGGTTCCTACGGACGTACATATCTACGTCAAGATGAGGGCAAACCACATATCAGTGGACTCTGAGTCAGATTAACTAAGCTGCGAGGCCAAAATGACTCTATGAGATCTACAGGAAAAA
>JAGSMP010000846.1:0-67495 GCA_029286625.1 Parnassius orleans | reverse complement strand
TTATATTTTTCACTAGACGTTTTTGTAGTACCAAGCTTATTTTGGCTCAAGAAATTCCCCTTCCTATACAATAGAAGGAACACGACAGTTTTCGATTGCTGCCATACTACTTAGCCCGAACTTTTGCGCAGGAGAATGTTAAGCAGGAAAATAAGTTCTGCTGGTTCCTACGGACGTACATATCTACGTCAAGATGAGGGCAAACCACATATCAGTGGACTCTGAGTCAGATTAACTAAGCTGCGAGGCCAAAATGACTCTATGAGATCTACAGGAAAAATTTGGTTACTACTTTCCTTTTCTGAAGGTTTCATTTCTGTTTTTCCGCTAGTTAAATGTGAACGGTAGAGGTACGCTGCAGCTTAATTATGGTTATAGCACGAATCGGTCAGCTCGACTGGGGTAGGACCACGCTCTCACATAATTCCAGCGTAAAATAGCAGCTGAATGCTGCTGTGTTTTCGTGTGCTGAGTGTCGAGAACCGTAGACCCTTTTAACTGGAAACGAGGCATTCCATCTTGATCCTCAGTGTTGACAACGTATCTGCATTTTGATTCTTAATCGAGGATTGATGTAGATGTCTGCATTTTGATTCGAAGATAGATTTACGTATATATGGGCCACAACATCCATTTACTACCAGGTGGACTGAGTGCTCGTATGTCACTTTATTCGACCAAATTCGACCTTCCTCGCCCTATGATTGAGTAACGAGAAACGGAGATCCTTTTTACTGGTAAAGAGGCATTCTACCTGCTTCGAGACATTGTAATTTTAACGAGGAATTCGTACGTATATTTAATAGCGTATTATGCAGTACGAATGGGTCAGCTTAACTGGGGAAGGACCACGATCGCACGGAATAGCAGCGTAATGCTGTTCCTTATGGTAAATGACGTCAGATATATTCACTGGTTACTAGCTAGTCACTATAGCCAACTCAGTCCTCAGGCGTGGCAATGCACGCATTGATTCGATTTCGAATTTGATACCTTTTCGTGGGTAAATGTAGGTGTAATATGGTTAAAGCATCTATGCAGTGATTTTGTACCAACTGCACGACGGGTAGACTGTGTGCTCGCTTGACATACTAACTTTTTTATAAAAGTTACAGCCTATATACGTCCCACTGCTGGGCACAGGCCTCCCCTCATTTCTGAGAGGGTTTTAGGGCAAGGAAATGTCCGCCGTGCTGCCCTGATGCGTGTTGGCGAACTTCACCTTTCTTCGAATTTTTTTTTCTTATTTCTCAGACATGCAGGTTTCCTCACGATGTTTTCCTTCACCGCCGAGCACGTGGTAAATCAACACTTAAAATTGCAATTAACAATTTCATTGGTGCCAGCGGGGATCGAACCCGGATTGCTCGCGTACTGTGAAATTTACAGCGAGCGCTAACCATCTGAGCTACCACGGCTCTAACTTGTTTATACATTATATAAAAGTAAATATAAGTTGAAGAAATTATTATTAGTCTATTGGTGATAAAAGAACCATAGTCGTAGGTAGAATCATAACCATAGTAGTATCTAAATCTGCGCGCCCTTTCTATTGTGTTTTAGACTTTTAGTAGAGTTTAGCATTAATTAATACTATATTTGACATGATGACAGTGATAAAATCTACCAGAAATAAAAGGGAGCCGCGTGCATTCTTAAAACAGACGATCTCTATAAGGGTCTCCGGTTCTCTTATGGCGTGAATCTAGGACGCTCAGATGAGGTAGAGGAGAGAAGGTCATCTGTACATAGTATAAAACAAAATAGCTTCCCGCCGTCTGGAGGTACGCTTAGATCTTTTAAACTACGCAACGGATTTTGATGCGGTTTTCATCAATAGACAGAATGATTCAAGAGAAAGGTTTAGGTGTATAACACATACATATTATATATTATTCTTCTGTCCGTGTGTATGTCACTGAACTCCTCCTAAAGGGCTGGACCGATTTTGATGTTTGTGTGTGTAAGAATGGTTTAGATTCACAATTGGACCCGGTAGTTGTTGTAGAGATCCAGAAATCAACAGTGCGAAGCCGGGCGGATCGCTAGTTTTTAATAAAATTGCATTTTATCTAAAGTTTGTTCTAGCTTGAACATGACGACTTCCTTAAACAGCATCTGTTCACAAGAATAATGCAAGTGTCCATAGTCCTTTTCGGAAACATTAAAGAAAAGTTATCGATGTGTTACCGTCGCTACCAAAATCACACAGACGTTTCATATTCAGGTAGTACCTACAAGAATGCCGTTTCTAACATCATTGTGGCATATATAGGGAATCCTTGTAATATACTTTAAGTATATGCGGAATATAAGAATTTATAATAGGTAAGAAAGGAACAAACATCCGTGTAATGGCGGTGTAAGAATATCCACTACCCCATATCGTCTCGTGGTTGTCGTAAGAGATGGAAACTGAAACAGAAGATGGGCAGCAGCAGCTTCCTGATAATAACTTAAAATAAGAAAAAACTGCGGTTGCTAACCCGCCTGCCATCGCAACTATGGCACAATCCTCCCTATGAGGCAATCTATGGGTGAGGCCTATGTTCAGCAGTGGACGAATGGATGGAAGAAAGGAATTCAAGTTCGATCAATTACCATTGAAAGTATTATTTCACGTAGTCGATAGGAAAGAAAGATGACTTAGGCCCGTATTAATAAACGTTACTCAACGACTAACTCAAGTGCGTAATCATTTGATACGCCCTCATTACGAAATCAGCATCTCAAGATCGTTGCTAATCAATAAACACATAAAAACAGTATCTCAAAACGCTGTACTTAGGAATACTGTTCTGTGACTTGCACTTAAGTATACACACTTGAGAGTCGAGTTTCGTTTATTAATCAGTGTGGCACTCAGCTGATATCGTAAACCTAAACCGCATCTTGAGATATGTTTATTAATAAGATAACACATAACCTCAACATTGTACTCAAGTACGAGCTAAGTAACGTTTATTAATACGGGCCTTAGTGATGGAAAAGTTAAATCTGTCTTATTATAACGTTTGCTTGGATTTGCCTTGGATGCTTGTCCTTTAAGCCATGTCTCCATTTCATTCGGGATTTTCGGATTCAATGTATTTTTTTTATAACATAAGCGTGACAAGCGAGCACACAGTCCACCTGATAGTAAGTGGTTGCTGTGGCCCGTATACACTCGTTTGCGAATAAAATGCAGATGCGTTGTCAGTCGTGAGGACTAAGATGGAATGCCTCTTTTCCAATAAAAAGGGTCTCCGGTTCTCTACACTCACCAAACGGAACACAGCAGCATTTGCAATTTTTTGACATTCTTCAAAAATTTCCCTTTTTTATAGTGGGGAAAGAGAATAGTGTATAATACGTGAACGAAGTAGAAGCCTATGGCACAGATATTTGTCAATCATTTTTGTAAACTAAAATTTTTGATTTTGATAGAACAGAAATGAAGTTAATAATAAAGTAATTCAAATAAAGTGCATGCTGCTTTACGTGTAGTAAGTATTATGATTTTTTACCGCCCTTGACCTTGAACCGACCGTTAGGTAAAGCAATTTAATATTAATAATAAATTTGAGAAATATCTATACCATAGGCTTCTATTACAGTAACAACCTATCAAAGTATACTGCTGAACATAGGCCTCCCCTATAGATTGCCCCACAGGGAGGACAACATTTCATCGGTATATTTAATTTCTAACGTGTCTATGTGCCACAGCAGGCGGATTGTATGCTCGTAAATAATAAATTAAATTAATTACCTAAAAATCAATTTGCAATGGATTAAAAACCCGCAACATATCCGCAAATTTCAAACAGGACCTTTCAAGAAATTAACAAATTTCATTTACCAAAATACAGACGAAAAGAGCAATCTATCTCCAGAGCTACAGACTCGCTTGTAAAATATCGCGTTAAAACAGTCCGTAGAACCGGGCAATTTAAGTCCCGGGATTTACGGCGAGCGTCGTTAACGATCCGAGTCGTTTTAGAACCCCATTGTTACCAACGCATTGTCTTTGAGATGTTAGTACCTAATCGTTTGCAATAAAAAAATTATAGCATAATGGTGACAAACAAGCACACAGTTCACCTAACCTGATGGTAAGTAGATGATGTGGCCCATAGACATCTACATTTGTCCTTAATTGAGAATCAAAAGCAGATGCGTTGTTACCCCAGAAGACTAAGATGGAATGCCTCGTTTCGAGTAAAAAGGCGTTTAAAGTAAAAAGGTTCTTCGGTTCTCTACACTCACCATACGAAACACAGCAGCATTAAGCTGCTATTTTACGGTGGTATTCTGTGAGAGCGTGGTCCTTCCCCGGTCGAGCCGACCCATTCGTACTACAACCATAATATACCTGCAGCCTGGCTCTACCACGTATGAAATCTTTTAATAGTCATAATAACTCGAGTGGGGTTAGCCAAGTTAGTTAGACTTTCTACAATCGTAAACGCTAATAGAGAACTATTAAAATTAATGGGAATGACATATCTTAACGTTAAGTACGTAGTCATTATACTCTTTGCGTTAAGTTACGTGACTTTTACTACAACTTACGGCGGACTTATCTATATCTATACAAATAAATAAAATTGAAGTGTCTGTTTGTAATGTCAAAATAACAGCTTTTACTAAATGCATATGAAAGTATAAAAACACAAATTTTTAAATTTTTGTCTGTCTGTTTGTTCTGGCTAATCTCGAAACGGCTGGACCGATTTCGACGGGACTTTCACTGGCTGATAACTGATGTTATAGGGAGTAACTTAGGCTACTTATATTTTAGAAAAAGAATTAGAGTTCCGCGCAACATAATGCAACCCAAAATAACACGCGGGCGAAGTACCAGGGAACAGCTAGTTGCTATATAGTTGCAGAAAAGCTAAAAAAGCTATTCCAAGCACAATGACGCTTGGTAATGCCAGAGCTTCAGACGCAGCAGGAATTTGCGACTTATTATCGCATTACTTTAGTTCAGTATTCGAAGATTCCACCCAGTCAGTACTACCATCACTCCAAATGTGTGAAATAGTGCTATGGGAATTCACTGTATCAGAACATGATGTAACTCTTAAATTAAAGCAACTTAATCTTAATAAAGGGGCAGGACCAGACCAAATATCATCTACGTTCCTCAAAACATGTGCTACTGAACTAAGTCTACCTTTGTCAATTCTCTTTAACAAGTCTTTAAGCGCAGGGTCTTTAACTTTTCAGAAGTTATTTAAGCTTTTTTTATAAAACTGATGTGACAAACGACACTACGAGTCCACGCGATTGTAAGTGGCTACTGTAGTCCACGGACACCTGCAGACAACTTGAAGCTGCAGATGCGTTGTCACCTCTAAGAATTAAGATGGAATGCCTCACAACATGTAATTATACTGGTAGTCTAATACTCTTCAGTCCGGAAAAATAGCAAGGCTCAATCCATGGACACCTGCAACCAATTTCAAACAGAAGGCTACGGATGCGTTGTCACCTCTGAGGACTAAGATCGACTGCATCACGGCCTGTAATTACACTGGCTCTCTATAATCTTCAGGCAGGACACAGCAGTGCAGGCACTGCTATTTGGCGGCAGAAATGGGCAAGAGTGTGGTATCTACCCAGACGGACTCCTAGGCAGATCTACCTGTACCACCTAGATCTACCTGTACCTAGCTTTTTACCAGCGTGGTGAGGATTGGAAATACAATTACTAGGCAACGAGACAACTCTCTCGTCCGATAACAGATTAACATTTGAATTCTTCGTAAGAGATAATTCAATACTACTTGGATTTTACATTTGGAGATTCCATTCCAACTCCAGGAATATCCCAACTATACGAGACTGCGAACAAACAGCATCCTTTATCTTACCACGAAATACTGGAACGCATCGCGTTCGCGCAACAACTCGCTTGAGGAAAACGTTTAGTTTCACAAAAGATAAGTTTAGACACGTCATATAAATTTGAACGCATTTCTTAGAAGTAATAAAATATAATAATTGTATACTTCGTATTAATAAAATAATAATTTTCTACACGGTTCAGCCACGCTGCAGCTATATTGTGGTTGCAGCACGAATGTGTCGGCTCGACCGGGGAAGGACCACGCTCTTACAGAACATCAGTGTATAATAGCAGCACAATGCTGCTGTGTTTCATGTGGTGAGTGTAGAGAACTGTTGCCCATTTTTACTGATAACGAGGCATTAGTCCGCAAGACTGACAACGCATCTACATTTTGATTCTTAATCGAGGATAGATGTAGGTGTCTATGGGCCACAGCATCCACTTACCATCGGGTAGACTGTGTGCTCGTTTGTCAGCCTATATATATATATATATATATATATATATATATATATATATATATATATATATAATGTAGTACTAGTGTAATGAAAATTTCTTCGAGCGCCCGGAAGTGGTTGAAAACTTTTCACGAGACTTTCTCAATTTGTTTTTTACAATTGCAATTATGTTTCGGAGGCAGTACCTCAACCATTACACCACGGTCACTTACACTAGCTGCTGAATACAACAAACTTTTAATAAAAAGGAAAAGCCGACTTCTAAGAACTTCTTTTAAAGAATAAGGGTGACAAACGACCAAACGAGCCCGATGTATGTGCTGCGGCCCATAGACATCTACATCTGTCCTCGAATAAGAAAATGCAGATGCGTTATCACCTCTGAGGACTTAGATGAAATGCCTTGTGTCCAGTAAAGGGTAGCAGCATTACGCTGCTATTAGACGCTGGTATTCTGTTAGAACTAAAAATAATAAATTAATTTCCCCATAACAACTTCAGAAGGCTTCAGGCCGCGAGCCCTGTGTCAGTTGAAGCTGTAAGAGCCGTAAATTCTAACAACACCCACATCACAGAAAATAGATGATAGGAGAATTAAAGCAGCGACTTCTGGAATTGTTATGTGGGTTTTTTTTTATTCTTCTAAATTATTTGAAGTCGGCTTTAAATTTTTATAAACATTTTAATTGTTTCACCAATTTGAGTGGACTAGGAAATATCACAAGTAACAACTAGATTATCGCTGTAATAGTTGCATAATTAACCTCTATTTTCCCCAACCTTACTGGTAGAATTGTTTCTCCATTTTTATTTTGAACCATTATAACATATTTAATAAACAAGTGGTAAAATTAAAAAATGAGAACATCATCAATGTAGTGAATTAAATACACATTATTAAGGATAACTCAAAAACTACTGGTCAAATCTTGATCATCAAAATCGGTTCACCTAGAAAAAAGTTCTGAGGTAACACACATAAAAAATACAGTCGAATTGAGAACCTCTTCCTTTTTGAAGTCGGTTGAAAGAGGAACATACTGTAGAAATATTTTACAAAAAACCTCTAGCAAAACGAAGATTTTATCGCTTGTTTTGCAGAACCAAATTATATATTATATTACACTCTAACATTCATCTACGTAGTAGAGCCACGCTGCTGATGCTTTATGGTACAGCCGTACGCACGTATAGCTCGACAGTGAAACAACTCGCTCACAGAATAACAGCGTAAATAGCAGTGTAATGCTGCTGTTTCGTATGGTGAGTATAGTATCCTTCTTAGTCCGCAGAGGTGACAACGTATCTTCATTTCGATTCTTAACCGAGGATAGATGTAGATGTGCATGAGCTACAGCATCTACTTACCATCAGGTGGACTGCTCGTTTGTCACCCAAACAGGCTGTGAGCCAATCCATCTTAGTCCTCAGAAGGGCCAAAAGTTCTTTGTTTGAAGTTGGTTACAGAAGTCCACGGGCTACAGTAGACACTTACCATCATATTACCATATCATATTATCTTATTACATAGGGGATATTTGCCATAGATGCCACGCTTGGTAGGCGGGTTGGCAACTGCAGTTTTTTATAATTATTGCGTTGTTATGAGGATGATGGTGCTGCCTAATCACGTGTTTCTATTTCCCTCTGTCGCCTCTTACGACAACCGCAGGACAATATGGGGATATGGATTCTCTTTCGCTGCCACCACACGCCATATATATATCTGTACATAGAAATAAAATTGAAGTGCCTGTCTGTAATATTAAAAAAAAAATATTAAAAAAAATACCTATTATCGAGCGTATATTACCTAATATAGTGCGTGTTGCCAGTGATGACCTATGGAATTGAGACGTGGTCCTTCACTGCTGGCCGGATGAGGAAGCTCAAGGTCACTCAGCGAGCTATAATATGCTCGGAGTTTCTCTGCGTGATAAACTTAGAAATGAGGATATCCGCAGTAGAACCAGAGTGACCGACATAGCCCAACGGATTAGTAAGCTGAAGTGGCAATGGGCCGGCCATATAGCTCGAAGAACCGACAACCGATGGGGAAAAAAGGTTAAACATAAGGTAAGACATGCAGGAAGTCGATGAATGCAGGTGGCTCAGGACCGTGCTTTGTGGCATTCCTTGGGGGAGGCCTATGTTCAGCAGTGGACTTGTGAAGGGCTGTGATGATGATGATGATGATTATCGAGCTCAGGGGGTTGTTTGCATGCCATTAAGACATGAATAACCATCCCATTATCATATCCAACAATTTTAAACATTTTTGTTTGTCCATCTGTCTGTCTACCCGGGCTAATTTTGATGATTCTTTTGATTTTTTTATTAAATAGGTTATACTTCAAGGGTGGTCCCATATAAATTTGAACAAAAAATTCCATCCCTAAGGGTGGCAAATAAATAACTTCTTTTTTAGCAATTTAAAGTCGGTTTTTACTTTTGGTTATAAGTTATAATTATTAGAATGGCTGAACCGATTGTAATGAAACTTTACAAACAGATAGAGAGCAATGCCGGAATGATCTAGGCTTTATTTGATTTTAACCGAAAAACTTGAAAGAACTTTCCAAATTTTTCGATTATCTTAAATGTCTTTGATTATCTTAGATCTTAATTACGTCACATTAATAAATCCTATTGAAGCGAAGCCGAGGCGGGTCGCTAGTTATATAAAACAAACGACCAACAGTACAGAGAGGAACAAAGAACCGACATTATTTAATGATTTATTGAATGCAATAAATAGAAACTGTTGAGTGTCGACGCTGAAACATTTAAATAATTACAACAGTTCGACTTTAAAATCGAGCACAGCTCCCCAACAAAACCTTCTAAGGCAATGAGAGTAGGGCCTGTAAAAGTTTACGACTTGTTCTAACAACCGGTGCTTACGTCGACGCCTAACTACTCTGACAAAGCAGCTCGAGTAAACTTCCAGCGCTTACAAATTACTTGCTTTATTAAATTTTAGGTTATTGCAGATTTAAGTGATACGCGCGAACTACAAATATACATGGTTAAATGCGTTTTCAGAATCAGTAACTTATAGAAAAAACATGCGTGAGTGTCTTGGTACACTCCGTTGGAACGAAGCTCCTTTCTTAGTATATTATTATTGATAAACGTATTATATTATTGATTAACAAATACAAATAAACGAATTACTAGCGTCTATTAAAATCAAGCGTCATTTGAAATAAAATAAAAAGTGCGAGGAAGATGGATATTATTCTATGTCGCTTTCTTATAGTCACCAAGGCCGTCTACACTACGTCAGAAGGGGTCGTGACGGAAAAATCTTACACTTTTTCTCGCCTAGCCCCCATCCGCCAAATTCGTACCGTCCGATAAGAAACTTCCTTCCAAAAACTTTACTTCAGAAAACTGGACAATAAATAAAAATTAAATAAATATTTATTGCAAATTGTATGTGGTTTTATTACCTCTGCATTGGCCGGGGAGTAAGAGTATAGCCAAAGACCCTGCTTTATCGATGCGCGTGTCAGTTAGAGGTTCTTGTTACATGTTGTAGAAACATGTACTATACATTGACTGCCTCGTTGGTCTAGTGGCTGTAAACGCGGTTGCTAATCATGAGGTCTTGGGTTCGAATCCCGGGTCGGACCCAAATTGGTAATTAGGTTTTTCTGTGAAGAAATTCTTTCCGTGCCTCGGAAAGCACGTAAAGCCTGCGCCCCGCCCATCGGACTATGAAAGTGAGGGAATAGAAAGTGTGCTTGTGCTTGCGCATACACTTGGCAACTATAATCCTGTCCTGCGCAGATGGCTAGTCTCCGCTGCGACTGGCCGCCTTGACCGAAATTTGGCCAGGAGGACATTACTATTATGTAGTAGGTAGTGGCTTTTAATGGAAAGGCGTGCTAAGAGGCTTATTGGTGACACCACTACTCTACACTAGTTTTTAATTTTCTTCTTGTTATAAGTAAGACGCTGCAGCCCATGTCCTGGTTTATTTCCCTCTATCGCCTCTTACGACAACCATTGGACGATATGGGGTAGTGGGCATTCGTACCTACACCGCCACTACAAGATTTATTAAGTAATAATTCACGGTTTATTACTTAGACCTTGTTGTGGCAGTGTACGAGTATTGTGAAGTTTGTGAAATTATTCCGGTAAAACATTTTTTGCCCAAAAGTTTTTCAGTTTTAGAGGTAGTCGATTATATAACAAAGCAAACGAATTACACAATATCATTAAACTAACAAAATTACAATGTAAAAAGGAAATTACAGATTGGGTGCTTAAAGTTGACTATGAAGGAACAGAACAATTACTGCAAATTGCATCTTAACATACCACGTACGAGTTATCGCACGCACGCAAGCACACACATACGCACGACGCACGCACGCACGCATGTACGCACGCACGTACGCACGCACGCACGCACACAACACATACGATTCACTAGCTTACGCGTATGCCTCTCTCTAACCTACGAAAACCTCTCGCAAACGAAAACAAAAAATGTCACTGCAATATTTATTAAAAAAAGAAACTTACGGACTATTCTGCAAGTATTCAATACTGCTGCTTTCTGCAGCAATATAAAGGTAAGTTTATGGATGTCTAGCTCCTTTAAGTTAGAAAATAGTGAATGGGGAATGACGCCAGTTGCTGATATTACAATAGGTACAGTTTTTACTTTCCACTGGGATTTTATTTCGATGGATAAATCAGTGTATTTGGCTATTTTTTCATTATAGTTGGAGGTCAAATTGTGAGTATTTCGTATAGCAATATCTATAAGATAAACTGATTCGTTTCTTTTGTCATGTAGCGTAATATCCGGTCTATTATAATGCACGGTCTTATCAGTTAATATAGTTCTGTCAGAGTAGAGTTTGAATTCACGACAGTCAAGTATGATTTCGTGCTTGTATTTATAATATGCTATTTTTTCATTAATTAGTTTATATTTATATGCGAGGTACGGATGAATAATAGCAGCTACTTGGTCACGTCTGTGTTTATAGTCGGTCTGTTTTATTGAGCTGCAGGCACCAGTGATATGCTGAATGGTTTCTGAGCTATTATGACAATCTCTGCAAAGGTCTGATTGTAGAGTATGGTCTTTAATTATGTGTTTCCTGTAGTTTAGAGTTTAGAGTGGTGCTGAATTGCTAACATGAAGCCTTCTGTTTCAGGAAGAGTTCTCCGCGCTTGAGCCACATGTTAGACGCTATCTTGTCTACGTTTGTGTTCATCAAGTCGCGACGGTGTCTTCCATGTAACGTCTTCTGCAAACAGCTGTTAATTTTATCCTGTGCAGAGATAATACTTTCATTTTTCTGTTTTCTTTGATCTTTGAGGTTTAAAGGAGTGAGTTTAGTATCGGCTTGGACAACAACATTATGAAGTGTACTATTATTAGCTTGTTGATGGAAGAAGTTCGAATAGCTGAAATTTGAGAGTTGTAAAGATTTTTTATATCAATGACACCTCTAGGTAATGTGAGTCGATCGCTACAAGATCTAGGGTGGTGTTTTCTGAATTTAGTCATTGTTGTATTGATGAGACGTTGCAGCTATATTAAGTTACTTTTAGACCAATGAATTATACCAAACGAATAAGTTAAAATTGGGATAGGGAATGTGTATACTGTGTTAATGGTGTTTCGTGAATTTAGATGTGTGTTAAGTATTCTATTTAGGCGTAATTTAAATTCTTTTCTAAATTTATTTACGTGTTTTTAGTGAATCTGTCGATATTTTTAAACCAATGTTTTCATCTACAGGTTCAATGGTTTCACCTGTTTGGAGAGTATATGAATTTTCTTCTGCTTTGCCTCTACGAATTGATCGTATCCTACATTTATTTATTCCAAATTCAATTTGAGTATCAGTTGAGTAGCTTTCCGTTATATCAACAAGACTATGTATATCTTTTAAACTACTTCCATACAATTTTAAGTCATCCATATAAAGTAAATATGATAGTGTGTGATGTGTATTTCCGTTGGTGATTTTATATCCCTTGTCAGTTCTATTGAGAAGGTTAGATAAAGGATTAAAAGCCAGGCAGATTTTTATATGAAACCGCATGATATCAACGCACTGACTTGCGGCCAGCTGTAAACCGCACCGGTTGAATGAACACACTTTCTGACTGATGGTAAGTGGATGCTGTGGCCCACAGACATCTACATCTATCCTCAATTGCTTATTTATAATTATTATTATTATTTATAAATAAATCTGCATTTGAAATGCACACAAGGTTAAATTTTACATGCAAAATTTTTTTCTTCAAAAATTGCATCCATCCATAACAACAAAAATTAATAATCATAAATTAAATAATTATAAAATAATAGTAATATAAAATCTCGAAGCTTTTAGCAGCCCGTGTCAAGAAATTAAAACTGTAGTAAAGCCAATTGAAACAATAATGTATTAATAATTATACAATGAAATATTTTGTCATATCAATTTATAATGCAATATTAATAAAAGCTAGTTGCAATCCTAATTAAAATTAAATCTTAAATATAAAGTATTAAATAGTACATAGTCAAGGAAATTAAATTGTCGAATTATTAATTGTCATGTCATCGATAATTTTATAAAAAAGAGTCAGTAGACGTGTTATACTGTCTGCAAATAAGTCAATTTCATCGTGGTGAGTGAGTATGTCCCCTATAAGTGTTAATGCTCGATTTGTTGGTGCAAAAGCAGCACGTTTGGTACGCGTAACTGGTCTATCTAGAAGACGCGGCCTACGGCGCGGAGCAACCGTTAGAAGCGTTGTCACGCCGAGGACTAAGACTGGATGGTATACTGGCTCTCTATCGGAACACAGCAATGCACTGCTGTTTGACGGTAGAAATAGGTAAGGGTGTGGTAGGTACCTACCCCGACGGACTAGGCAGAAAAGGAGTCTTACCTCTTCCTGTAAAATGAAGTACCTGCTTATGGAGTCACCTAAAGCCTTCGTATAAGGCACATACGTTCATTCTTTTTTTAAATATTGTGTAATTTATAAGACAGAAGTTCCTTCACATAAAGTCGTATTCCTAAAGAATAAAAATAATTAATATCTAATGTCTTAAAAATCTCTTTTTCTTTATAGGTTTTTTTATAGATGGAAGTAATCAATTGCGGGTGTCAACGACGAATAATAATTCTACCGGATTCCGAATATCAAGACAATAGTACACAATTTTATTTGCAGATTTTATTAAGTTTTCTTGTCTTTTCTTTTGTAGGAAAATTATTTAAAAATTTCTAGACCAGAAATATAAGTTGGATAGTAGTAATGGCAATTTCTGGGTATCTCCTTACCTGTATCATGGTAGTCTTTTAAGATGTCTACTAGACGAGATGAGTTAATTTTAGGATTATCTCTCGCCTCTGCAAACGTAGTAAGCCAATTTAAAGTAAATTAAGCCATAAAAATGGTGTAAGTACTCATATTATACCCGCTAATAGCCTTATAAGTTACTGAGAGAAAAGGTATTTTGAAAACTCTCTAAGAATTAATAGTAGACCTGTGCCCTTCAATAGGACGTATATAATAGGTTGTAATTTTTTTTTAATAGAATAAGGGTGACAAACGAGCACACAATCCACCTGATGCTAAATGGATGCTGTGGCTATAGCCATCTAAATTTTTCCCCAATTATAAATCAAAATGCAGATGCGTTGTCATCCCTGAGGACTACGATAGAATGCCTCGTTTCCAGTAACAAGGGTATCCGGTTCTCTACACTCACCATACGAAACACAGCAGCATTGAGCTGCTATTTTAATCTGGTATTCTGTGAGAGCGTGGTCCTACCCCGGTGCCGTGGCTCTACCACGTACTGTTTACATCACGTGCCATTTAATATTCGACGATACCTTCCTCTTAAAACGAAAAATCGACCTATAATGTGACAGAAATAAATTCCGATATCCGGTCCCGGCAAATTACTGCCGCCATTTATTTTTACAATTGTTTCCTGAATTGAAAATCAGTAAAGTAACGACGTGTCTCTTATCACATTTTTTGTCTTCATAAATGATGTATTCCACGCAGGAATCGGCTGAAAAGAGTGGCCAGTCTATCTTTTCTTTTTATTATACGTACATTTCGCCTTTCTAATATGTTTTAAAAGGATTTTTTTTATAGATTTTATACCGTTACATCCTATTAAAGTCCTGCTGAACTATGGGATATTTGCCATAGTTCGCAAGCGTTTTTTATTTTTAGTCGTTATTAGGAAGACTCTGTTGCCCATCTCCTGATTTGTTTCTCTCTGTCGCCTTTTACGACACCCATTGGATGATATGGGGTAGTGGATATTCTTACACCGCCACTACACGGTATAATAGGTTTTATAATAGCTTAATTATTGCTACCACGTCTTCTAACAGCGGACAGCGGCTAGTGGGGCGAGAGCAATGACGGAACGTAAAGCTTAGCGCGCCTCAAATTTTACTTTTTGCGACACAATTTTAGAATCACGCTCTAAAATATCGCATAAATTACAGTGCGAGCACTGCCATACAAAAATTCGCTGGTAATTGCTTAGTGCAGAGTACATTTATATTACAACTAGTGGCCCAACCCGGCTTTGCCTGTGTTGAACAATTATATATATTGTGTCTCTCCCGCGCCGACATCTTGTACCCGCCACCGCCGCGCTGATTGCCTCCATACATTTTGTCGCGCTAGAGTTTTTATATAAAAATGGTTACTGTGAATTATGCTTAGAAGACAGACTTAGGCTGTTGAGAATTTTTTTTATAAATCTTCAAGAGGAACAATTTAGCCATACATTATTTTCATGCAACTTTAACTATTGACGGAGCGCACGCGGTGGAAGCTCTCAAACGGCACAGCTTCTTCCGACTTAGTTGACGAAGAAATATTTTAGCCTTAATACGAGTATGTATTACATAATATATAGCTATTTCCATCTGGAATAATGTACATTTAAAATTGTGAAAGAATCTTTTAAATAGGTGTAGTGGTTCTGGAGATTTCCCTCCACGTATACACACTCACAAAATTCGCCCTCTTTCTTTATAATATTAGTAAAGATAAAAAATGCTCATGGTCAGTCTTAAGTTTAACTGTCTCGTTGCAGCTCGAAACAAAAATAAAAAACTAAAGGCGAGAATCGTATTAAAGCTTGTAGTACTAATCACTAAAAGTTACGTTTACACGTTTTCTACTAATGTACTTTCCTAAGGACTAACTGATCCGGTTCTGACTGAATTTCTTTTGTAATATGACGCCCACTTTTTCACAGGGCCTACGTTGACATATTATTGTGAGATGACGAATGAATAAACGCCGTCATTATTTCCTGTCAGTGATATTCCGTGATTTATGTGGGGGAGCCATAATAATTTTTTGATAACCGTCCATTTCGAAGTTTAAATTTTATTACATCCATGTATGTACCTACCTTACTTTTATAATATTTTTTATAGAATAAGGGTGACAAACGAGCACACAGTTCACCTCATGATAAGTGGATGCTGTGGCCCATAGACATCTACATCTATGCAGATGCATTGCAACCCTTGAGGACCTAAGATGGAATGACTATATGCGTTTCCAGTAAAAATGGTCATAGACATGTCTTCGAATATTTATTTTTTATTTCTTAGACATGTGGACATTATTAATATGTTATTATTGGCCATAAGGATGACTGGAAGACATTGCTCTTTAGGGGCAAGACCGCCTTATTGTACCTACCTCTTAAGATTCTCTTCCTATTATCTGTTTGTTTTTGTGTTTTAGTACGTGCATAAAACATATACATACATACAAAACACATACATACATACAAATACATGGATAAATACAAACATATGTAAGTAAATCTGCGATAAAATGGTTCAAAGTTATTTGAGCATCGTATACAGCAAGTAGAAATATCAGATGAAAATGGGTTACCAGTCATTTCGAACGCTCAGGCTGTCAAACAAGGCGTTCCAGGGATCTATCCTAGGACCTATTTTGTTTGCCGTGTACTGTGCGGATATAACAAATTGTATTAAGCATTGCAAATACCATATGTACGCGGATGATACACAGATATATACCTTGTAAGCTGGGGAGACTAGATTAGCGGTGGAAAAATTAAATGACGATCTCGAAAGAATTGCAGCTTGGTCAGATTCGAACGCATTAGTCCTTAATGGAAGCAAGTCTAAATATATTCTAGGTACGGCTCAGCAAATACAAAAAAGCAAAACATGAAACTAAGGTAACCATAAGGAGCGAACGAATTGAACGCGTGACTGAGGCTCGTAATTTGGGTTTGTTGATAGATGACAAGTTACGCTTTGAAAGTCACATAATAAACACTGCAAGAACATGTTTTTATAGGTTAAAAGTATTATATCAAATTAGAAATTGCCTAAATACCGATATGCGGATAAGACTATGCGATTCTTTGATTCTGTCTAAATTTAATTATATGGATATAGTATATGGCCCTCGTCTGCTTGTGTAGCAAGAAACTTGTCCAGAGGGTGCAGAATGCTTGTGCGAGATTTTGTTTTAAAATACCTCCACGCGCTCACGTCACGCCGTATATAAACGAACACAATGTTTTAAAATGCAGTATCGGCGAGAACACCACCCAGCCACATTTCTATTTGGATTAATTAAATATAATGTACCACCTTATCTTTATCACAAATTAGTGTGGTCTCGCGACGTACAATCACAGATCACTGCTCGTCATGTTGCTCTTTGGTTGTTCCTACCATCGTACTATCGCCTTCGTGGAAGTTTCAAATATTCAGCCTCTAAATGCTGGAATAACCTGCCGCCACCGCTTCGTAGTCTGGAAACATTAAATACATTTAAAATAAAATATAAAACTCACCTAATTATTGTTCAAAAAGCTATGGCTTGATATTTACCTACCTAAATAATTACAGACACTTAGCGCTGTCCGGCGGGGTCATACGGAAAGCATAAGAGTGCATAGTACTTTTTTTACTTTTTTTTTTTTTTTGATATTTAAATGCTGAAATAAAAGTGTTTCTCATGCTATTAATTATAACTATGATACAAGTATATGTTTAACGTGCAATCATTATTGACTTTATTAAAATATTGTTTCTAATGATAATATTGTTGCTTAAGATTATGGTTATGATTACATACCTCTGAGAAAATATTTTTGTAGGGTTTAGGTTTCTTCTTTTATATTATTTCCAACTATTACCTCATAGATACATGTCTCTTATGGTGATAACAATACTTTTTATAATGTTTCGGACATTCTTTGTATTAGATCCAGTTAGTTCATTCATGTAATCTATGTTAATTATTATTAGTCTATCAATGACGGTATGAACGTCCGTACGTCACTTAATTCACAGGCCCACTGAAACCAGCGCTGTAGTCTCGTATTGACTGCGGCATTAAGCTGAGTGCGGTCTGTTTGTTGTACGCCACACACACTTGTGTGCGTAAATGTGTGATGTGTTTAATATATTTTTTATTTTTTTTATTTTTATCTATGTATTTTGTGTTTATGGTTTAAATGTACATGTGGCGTATTTGAGCAAAAAAAAAAAAAAATAACTTTGACTCTCTAAAAATATTTGCGGACCCTCCTCAAGATAAAGCAAAATGTAGCGTTTAACGTTTCTAAAAGAAACTTTTACTTCATCTGACCTCTTTCAAGCTTTTCGTGGCGGATCTCGGGAAACAAAACGCTCGAATAATTTTTCAACCTGCGAGTGCCCTTTTCAACTCGGCGCGTAAACGTTCATGTCCGGACATAATTAACTCTTGCCGCCTCAACCACTCCCGGCACGTCTCATTTCGCTCGCTCCTTTTGGTTTTGCTCCGAGGAGGAGCTTAACTTTTTCGGTTTTCTTAAAAAGTTCGTAGCAAATACTCGTAAAACTAGACTTGTTGTTGTTTTTGAAACTCCTAGTTTCCAGTTTTGAACTATGTTTATAGTTTCAAGTCTCTGGTTTATTGGTAAGCTATCTTAATATTTTATTATAGAATAAGAATAACAAACGAGCACACAGTCCACCTGATGGTAAGTGGATGCTGTGGTCCATAGACATCTACATGTATCCTCGATTAAGAATCAAAATGCAGATGCGTTGTCACCTTTGAGGACTAAAAGTGAATAGTAAAAAGGCTCTCCGGTTCTCTACACTCATCGTACAAAACACAGTAAGTAGCATTAAGCTATTACTTTATGCTGGTATTCTGTGAGAACGTGGTCCTTTCCCAGTCGAGCCGACCGATACTGACGATAATATAGCTGCAGTGTGGCTATACCGCGTGGAAAATATCATGGTGTGTAAATTGTGTATGGTTAGGACTGTAATTAGGACCAAGTATATAATGTATGATGGCGGCGTAAGAGAGTTATCTCTCCATTTCGTCCCGTGGGTGTCGTAAGAGGTGACTATGACTATGAAATGCCAGAAACATCACATGGCGTCCGATTGAAAGCCCTATAAACAACTCGTTTCATCATTATCATCATCATTATCATCATTACAACCTTTCACAAGTCCACTGCCGAACATAGATCTCCCCTAAGGAACGCCACAAAGCACGGGCCTGAGCCACCTGCATCCATCGACTTTCTGCATCTCTTACCAGGTCGTTACTCCATCTAGTGGAGCCATCCATCCTCCTATAAGCAACGACCAACTCGTTTAGGCCAGACGTAAAAAATCTACAGCCGCGACGAGGAGAGTTTCCACGTGGCTCGGCCGAGGCTCACGCTCACCTCTTACATAATATAATAATAATAATAATAAGATGATGGAATTGAGGAATACGCGCAAAGGGCCGCTGCCTGGAGGTCGCCAGGGCGCGTCTGGAGCTGGCGCTGACGCGACAGCATGCGAACCGCCAGCCGATCACGAGGAGCTGCACGACCACCCAGCAGACCTCGCATCCATCATCCCCACCAGCTGGCTTGGTGTCGGCAGGGTCTTTGCGGGCCCAGCAATCGGCACCCGCCACTGGTGGAGTACGCCGCATGCGATGGACAATTGAATGAACAGCAACGCATTGCGGGCGTATTTTAGGGCGAAGGGGAGAAGTTGGAGGTTTTGCGTACCGGGCTAGGATGCATCGACTTTTGCTGAGCTGGAGCCATCTATAACCGTCACCAAACAAAACCTGGCAGACCGAGTTCGGTATATCTTGCGCTCAAACATATTTGATGGCACCGAACTCGAACGGCTACGACGTGAGGCTGTTTCCTCATAGGATGAAAATACTACGACTGATAATGCGGTGCCACAAGTTGCAGAGCAACCCGCACACGTGGATGCCACCGTGAATCCCCCAGTTGTGGTTGATTCAGACGATGATGAAACAATCGCCCAGGAACTAGAACTAGAGGAAATGAGGAGTACATTGGAAAAGGCGATTGTGGAAACGCGCAGTACGCCTCTCGAAAATCGACCGCGACTTCCTCGCATAACCCTAAGCAAGCGGGATCAGGATGTCGTGTCGGCCCTGAACCCATTGCTGGCAATCTATTTGGAAACCAGCCGGGACCTTTGCGATACGGACTCAATACTTTGGCGCCGCTTTGGCAGTTTGCCGCATTGTTGGTGCCAACTTCCCACGTCTGGACGTGCTACTGGGCAAAGTAGCGCTATCCCAGCCTGGAGAATAAGGATTGAGGACCGTGTCGCAAAGGCAAGGGCCTCATCGGCAGACTGATAAGCTTCAGGTCGGGCAATAATAGGCCGAATTATGCGCACCGTCAGGATGGCGTTTGCTGGGACAAATGTCAGTTTGTCCCAGCCGGATATAACGCAAAACTGACGGAGCGCATAGACGACCTGAAGCAGAGAATCGCTGCTTGGGAAAGCGGATTCGGCGATATACCGAGAGGTCAAGACGGTTCAACCAAAATCGTCTCTTCCAGAGTGATCAGAAGAGGCTCTATGAGTCATTGAGCGACCAATGGTACGTGGAACGGGCCCAGCACCGAATCAGGCCGACACTGTTGCATTCTGGCGCGGCCTGTGGTCAGAGCCCGTTAACCACAGCGAGGGCCCTGGACAGAAGTTGTGGCGAGTCAGTGTGCGAGTGTTACGCCCATGGACCCCGTCATCATAACGCGGGATGACGAAGGAGGCGGTCCGTAGGCCCCGAACTGGAAAGTCCGGGACCTGACGGACTGCATCACTACTGGCTGAAGGGGTTCGTGGTGTGTCACGCTGTACTTGCCCGACAGTTTCAAGAGGCTCTCGACCAAAATCGCCCGAGCCTCTTCACTACTGGGATCACTCATTTGGTTCCTAAAGACCATGATTCCACACACCCTAGCAAATACCGCCCCATTACGTGTCTACCCACCATATATAAGACACTGACATCCATTTTGAGTACGCGAATTATTCGTCACCTGGATTTAAATCAGGTGATGTCGCGCGCTCAAAATGGATGTCGGGCGGTGTTCGTGGAACCAAGGAACCACCTCATTGACGCGGTCATTGGCAAAGTGGTTAAACGCAACCGTCGGAACTTCTCCGCCGCCTGGATAGACTATAAAAGGCATTCGACTCGGTGCCCCATACATGGCTAAAGAGGGTCCTCGAGCTGTACAAGATTGACTGTACAGTTAGAGACTCTCGGCAGTGTATGGGGCAATGGAGTACAATCCTTTGTCATCTAGGCGAGCGGATGACGGATGCGGAAAGCCACATAAGGATAAGAAGGTATCTTCCAGGGCGATTGTTTGAGTCCAATCTGGTTTGCCTCCCTGAACCCTCTCAGTACCTTACTGGAGGACTCGGGAGGATTTCAGCTTCGGAAAGGAGGTACAAAAGTGACCCACCTTTTCTATGTGGATGATCTCAAATTATTCGCTCAGTCGCTCCCATCTTATGGAATTGCTAAACATCACTTGTGATTTTAGTAATTCTATTAGAATGGAGCTGGGGACGGATAAGGGTGCGGTCCTCCATGTTAAAAGGGAAGGTTGCTAACTCTGAGGGCATAGATTTATCTATGCCCATCAACATAAGGACCCTTTCTGAGGCTGAAACATACCGATACCTGGGTATGTCACAGAACATCGGTATCGATGAGGCGGGTATGAAGCAGTCAGTTTGCGATATGTTTTATGCACGCTTGACCAAAGTGCTTAACAGCCTTTTGTCCGGTGTGAATAAGACACACGCATATAACGGTTGGTCATGCCTGTTCTCATATATACCTTTGGCATACTTAGGTGGACTCAAACTGAACTTAACGCCCTGGATAGAAAAGTCCGTGACTACTATGACGTCCCATAGGATGCATCACCCGAGATCGTCGATTGCGAGGCTGTACTTGCCGCGGAAACATGGTGGGCGTGGCTTTTAAGCGCGCTTACCATGCATAATCGCGAAGTGTGCAGCCTCCGTAATTACTTTCTGACGAGATCGGATGATCCATTCTATAGGGACGTCATTTCTTGTGATAAAGGACTTACCCTCTATCCTGGCCAACGAGCAATGGCAAAACCCGGCAGTACAGAGCATTTCCGACCGGGAGACCGTATGGAAGGAGAAGGAGCTCCACGGAGGTTCTACAAGGTTCTACATGTGCCTTTCGTAGACACAGTTGCCTCCTCCACTGGCTACGTTTTGGTGACCTCTTTGGGAAACCGAGGGTTTTGTCTGTGCAATACAGGATCAGGTTATTAAGACCAACAACTATCGGAGATACATACTAAGGGATGACACCGTCGACATCTGTCAAGCTTGTCTTCATGAGTCACTTAGGCATGTCATCTCTGGTTGTTCGGCGCTTTCTAACTCTGAGTACTTGCACAGGCACAACTTAGTAGCCAGAATTCTACACCAGGAGCTCGTTTGAAATACGGTCTCGTGGACCGAAATTGCCGTATTACAAGTACTTGCCGGAAACCGTGTTCGAAAATGAACGCGTCAGGCTGTACTGAAACCGGGCCATCATCACAGACAGGGCTATTCTTGCGAATAAACCTGATAATGTGTTGATGGACCGGGCACCAGTCAGGAAATTTTTGGTCGACATCACCATTCCGTATGACGAGAACCTCGTGAAAGCCGAAACAG
Organism: Parnassius orleans; assembly: GCA_029286625.1. NCBI lineage: Eukaryota > Metazoa > Arthropoda > Insecta > Lepidoptera > Papilionidae > Parnassius > Parnassius orleans. The sequence continues at coordinate 45,122 of JAGSMP010000846.1, read as the reverse complement.
ATAAGCGAACAAAATATCTGGACCTGGCTCACGAGGTGACCGACATGTGGGTGGACTGCCGACCGAAATTATACCTGTAGTCGTCTCTGCGAACGGGTTAATCCCAGTCAGCCTCTCGGGTCATCTGAGGCGACTGGGACCCGTGACGGACCGCTCCAAGCTCAAATGCAGAAGGCGGTGCTCCTCGATACCGCCCGCATCGTCCGCCGGTTTCTCCTTTCCCTAACCTCGGCCGTTTGGTCTCCCCTGCCGAGGGTTTCCATCTGATTGGGTTTTATTTATTTATGTATTATTTATTTATTTATGTTAGTATATTAAATATATATTTATGTTTATTTATTATTTTAAAATATTTATTCAGCCCAACCAGATGAGAATACTATATAAATACCCATAATAATAATAAATAATAAATTTATTGCCTCTAAAACACACAGTTACATTCACGTTAAAACAAAAGAACATTATAATTATTTGAGACAAAAGGAGACGGCTCAGCTTTGTCTGTAACGAGATACAGATGTCATACAGAGCTGTTTTTCAGCCGCTCTCCTCCCTGAGGTGTTGTGGGAGTCCAAAGTAGCAGGCTCCCATTTACCTGACTTATACTTTTAAACAACGTACAAAGTAATTAAATATGATAAAATCGCAAATACAAAAAAAAAAGATTAAAACATTAAACACAAAAAAAACACGGGAAATAGAACATATAAAATAAACTTTCCTTTCTTTGAACTGTTGTGTGTGTGTGTGTGTGTGTGTGTGTGTGTGTGTGTGGGTGCGTGCGTGCGTGCGTGCGTGCGTGCGTGCGTGCGTGCGTGCGTGCGTGCGTGCGTGCGTGCGTGCGTGCGTGCGTGCGTGCGTGCGTGCGTGCGTGCGTGCGCGTGCGCGTGCGCGTGCGTGCGCGTGCGCGTGCGCGTGCGCGTGCGCGTGCGCGTGCGCGTGCGTGTGCGTGTGCGTGTGCGTGTGCGTGTGCGTGTGCGTGTGCGTGTGTGTACAATAATACAATATAGGTATTATGTAACATATTATTTGCTTCGCTTCTTTCAGGCGTTCTCTGTCGCCACCCGTTTTTTGCTACTGTATTATTTCCAAAACATTATATATATAAGCTTAGAATTAAAATTAGATTACTCTTGTACCCAAAAATACCTTGAATTTGCCGAAAGTTTATAGAAGACCTTAGTAAAATATTTGGCAGCGTGATATTTAAATGAAAATATCAAATGATTTGAATTAAAGATAATTCATCATATTTCTAAAACCTTTATTTAAGAGAGTTGCTGTTGTTTGTGTGTGTATATCCTTATTCGTTTTGACAAAAAGTCCCGTAGATGTAAAAACTTAACATAGGGATGTTTCAAATTCTCTGCAGCGAGTTGTCTTTTAACAGAGCCAATTTATATTTGGCTTTGAAGCAATCTATTGACATTTTCTTTCTCATGGGTCGAGGGAGGTCATTCCAAATTCTAACTGCAGTGAATTTGAAACAACTCCTATATCTTGCTGTTTTGTGTGCGGGTGTGTGAAGGAGCATTTGTGTGTGAGAACGAATACTTCGACAGGAAATATCTTTGATCCAGGTGAGTTTTTCGAAAAGGTATTCTGGCTTTTTGTTCCAAATTACTATCGAACTTATCAAATTACTACCTTTTAGACTATCGAAGCATAGTGTAATTCTCTCCTGGCACCCATATTGAGTATGCCTTTTTTATTTAAGTATGGGGTTATAAATTGTCTTCTTGGTACATTACAACAGTATCGAACACATGCATTTTGTACTCTCTGTATTGCTCTTTCGGTATTAGCTGACAATTTAGGGCCAAAGACTGAGCTGCAGTAGCTCAATTGTGATAACACCAATGAGTCACACAAGAGAAAGCGTAGGTCCTCTTTAATATACGGTCTTATTTTGTATAAAGTTTTAAGTTTAAAGTACGAACTTCTTATCTTGTTATTGATGTGTTCTACAAATTTTTGCTCTCCGTCTAGTATAAGCCCTAAATTACGAGCGGATCTTACTTGTGTCAAGGTTTCATCTTCTATTTTAATCGTATCCTCGCTGTCTAAAATAGTTTTTATTTGGTTTTTTGTGCCCAAAACTAGTACTTGTGATTTAGTTGCGTTTAATACTAGAGAATTTTTTTGGGACCAGGTTTGGATATTATGGAGATCCTCATTTATTCTGTTTATTGCCTCTTTAACATCCCTGGGGTCAAAAGAATAATACAGCTGGGTGTCGTCTGCGTATAAATGGTATTTACAGTGTTTTATTTGCTTAGGCAGGTCTGCTGTGTACAGAGAGAACAAAATAGGACTGAGTAAGGAGCCTTGGGGTACTCCTCTTACAATTTTCCGTAGAGAGGAGAATTTCTTGCCACCATTGCATCCATCTGTTACCACAATTTGTTCTCTGTTGGATAGGAATGACTGAAACCATCTACATGTGTCTTTAGAAAAGCCATAGTGCTCTAATTTATTTAAGAGGATTTCAGATTGTAGACAGTCAAATGCCCGTGTAATCCAACAGCACCATAATACTGCTCAATCCCATATCTGAGGCCTCTGTTAGATCGTCAGTGACATTTAAGAGGGCAGTTTCGTGCCATGCCCTTTCTGAACCCTGATTGAAACTTTGGTAGGGGTTATTCGTTTCTAAGTAATTTAGCATTTGACAAAGTATAATCTTTTCTAAGACTTTAGACAACACCGAGGATCGTTGCACACTAAGCTACAGAAGCTTGTAAGTTATGAGTGAAAATGTGATTGCTAGCTTCTAAGTCTGTAATTCGTCACTAGTTAGCAACAAGAACATGAGTCATCAGCGCTCGCAGCTAGTCGCACGACACTCGATTCACTTTAACCAACGGACACTTGATTTTTATTTAAATTTCCGAATGCACACATTTGATTTAGCTTTTTCGTTGTGTTTTCACCGTCAGTTTATGGGAGTGAACTTTAACTTTGTATTAACACTAATTTTAATAAGAAAACGCCATACGAACTATTTAATTGGATTTTTGTTTAGAGAGACACAGACTGTACGTGTTAACAGATCCGCGGTAGGCGGGGCGGGAATATCTATTGTAAAATAGCAACTTAATGCTGCTGTGTTTCGTATGGTGAGTGTAGAGAACAGGAGATCCTTTTTGTTGGAAGCAAGGCATTCCATCTTAGTTCTCATAGTCCAAGATGCCAGGGCCACCAGATGTCACTTATTTTTTGACGAACGAAATGTGTAAGATTGAGTAGTGTTAGTATGTACTATGATCGCTTGCCTACCTGCTAGCTTGGCCAGTGAGCCATTTTCCAGGTATCAGGTAATCAAGGTACATAAAAATATTGCTCACCTCACGTTTACTCTCCCAGCTGATTTTTACGTACATATGTGTTAGATAGTACCGTTAAAAATCAGTCAATACTCCCAGAGACTTTCCGTGGGCAGTATCGCTTTGCAGACGCTTTATACCTCTAAAAAAAATTACTCAATTTGACTTACATTCTGAAGCTCCTTTTTTATATATGTTAGACAAACAACTATTTTAAAACGTTTTACAAGAGCAGACGATCGGTCGAGGGGGTCAATCATCCCCTAGATGTAATTGGCGGTCCACCAATGTGCGATTTACCAGAAGTTTGTTTCCTCGCACAACTTCCTTGTGGAATCGTCTACCACCAGCAGTTTTTCCAGACGGAAATGACTAGGACACGGGAAAGGGCTCACTTTTAGGTCGGCAACTCACCTGCAATTCCCCTGGTGTTGCAGTTAATCAAGGGCGGCGGCAGTCACTTCAGGTGAGCCGCATGCTCCTTTACTCTCCTATATAAATGAATGTAATTGTTATTATAAATGTCTTTATGTTTAATATAAAACAGACATGCTTAGCACGCCTTAATCACTTTGTCGGCAGTCTATGACACAATTCTCGTAATTTGCTCTTGAGAGCGTGCACACAACACTGCTTAAAGTTGGTAAAAATTATTTTGCCTATATCCGATCAATGAAATAAAATGACAGTGAAAGACACACCACCGGCGTGTAGTGTAGTTCACCATCGACGAGTAGAGTAGTGTAGTAGAAAAAAGATCTTGAAGCATCTTCCATTAAAACATACTTTAAGCCACCGAAGAAGATTAGTCAGTTTTTACCATCACTGAAGTGTAATGTCCCTCTGCAAGATGCAGGAGTGTACAAGGTTGTTTGCGAATATGGTCTCCCTTACATTGGACAAACAAAAAGATTTATTAAAACCCGCGTGAAAGAACATATAGCTGACGTGAGGCACCGATGCTCTGGGAAGTCTGCAGTCTCTTAACATGTTCAAGATCATCCCTGCCATTACATCAGATTTGATAGACCATACATCCTTGTAAAAAAACACCGATTCCTACCAAGGATGATACGCGAGGCTATTGAAATTTAAAAAAAAAAACATTCTAATTTCAATAGAGAAGATGGATGGGTGCTGCCATCGGCTTGGGATTCTATATTAAACAAAATTAAATCCAAACTCAAGCATACCGCTGCAAGATTTCAGGATACTGTAAGCTCATTCTGTGTAGATCGAACCAAAAATTAATATTCAAAAACTGAAGGTAGCCGGGCTAACTATGAACGACTCGAACACCTCAGTCCCCGTGACCATGGGTGCTGTAAAGTGCTCGAAACGTCGGGAAAATAAAATAAGTTAATATACGCGATAAAATCCGTAACAGCTAGTTTTATTTAAAAACTATTGGTTTATTCTGTAAAGAAGTTCTTCGGAGTCAGGAAGTTATCGGTGTTTCACCCCCGTTCCTCGGAAAGTACGTAAAGCCGTTGGTCCTGCGCCTGGTCTCTCTCCGTGAGTGAGGTAATAGATAGAGAATTTATCTTTGCACACTCTCAGGCACTATAATACAGTCCTGAGCAAATGGAGTTGCTGAGGAGTTTTTTTTCGCGCAGTCTTTTTCGGTCAGAGGAAACTCATTTTGAAATTGTGGTGGAATTTAGTAGGTTTAAAAATAACATTTGAGAATCGAAGATTATTTTTTTACAAAAACAACATTTGAGGTAAACGAAATTTATTTTGTTGCATCGAAGGAATAAGTATATTTCATTGGGATTTCATGACTCCTCGCCGTTGAGATACAGAGGACAAAGGTATATATAGTCATTAGTCAATATGTCAAAGATAATATTATTTCCGGTGAATACTTTCGTAACACTATGGTAAAAAGTAAAAAATAGCTTTCAATATGAATTATTTATAATTTATATAAAAATAATTAAAAAACGCATTAAAACCGGATTACCGCATATTTGTAAATAAAACATGCACGACTCATTCCTTTAGATCACTTAGAAACAATATTATTTGTTAATTACGCACACATGTATAACTTCCGTACTTGCTCATACATTGCTTTTGTACACTAACTTTCCCTTACATCTCATCTCGCACTCATCTTGTAAACTGTACACACTGTACTATTCTATTCTACTTCTGTGTTTCGCATGGTAAGTGACAAGCACTGGAAATGCTTTACTGGTAACTAGGCATTATATTATAATTAATAGACTCAGGCGTTTCTTTGCGGATCTCAATTTTAAAAAAAATGTTAAAACTTAATAAGCTAAGAGCACCTTCCGCCCTTCCTCAATTGCGTGCACTATCCCGTCACGAGACATCATCAGGTGAAATAAACTCTGCGGTGGCTGCCCGTGGTACTAGCGTGACTGGCCCTAAGGGATACCGCAAAGAAAGTCCATTTAGCAGTCAGCAACCACAGAGCTTATTTCACCTGATAATGCCTCATGTAGAGGCGAAACACGTGTCGTGTTATTGACGATGGTGTGTCTTTCCTAGTGTAGTGGTGTTGGGGTAAGTGGTGACGAAGATAGTGCACGCAACGTGCTCTTAAAACTAGGTAAGACACATCATTTTATTTTAGACACATCATATGGTTTTTAACATGTTTAATAGTCCTTCCATCATAGTCATCATGATGAAGACGCGTCTGCATTTTGAATAATAATAATTGAAGATAGATGTGGCTATCTAGGGGCACAACATTCACTTTCACTTACCATAAGGTGGAACGGTGTGCTCGTTTACCCTTACTTCCATAAAACATGCAGAAAGTGGATTCTGTGGCCCATGGACATCTACTATGATACTAGTTGTGTTGTGACCCCTGAGGATTATTTTTTTTTATAGGAGAGGGGGCAAACGAGCATGCGGCTCACCTGATGGTAAGTGATTACCGCCGTCCATGAACAACTGCAACACCAGGGGAATTGCAGATGCGTTGCCGGCCTTTTAAAAAGGAGTAGGATCTTTTCTTGAAGGTCCCTAAGTCTTATCGGTCTGGAAAAATCGCTGGTGGTAATCGATTCCACAAGGAAGTTGTGCGAGGAAGAAAACTTCTTTTAAATCGCACAGTGGTGAACCGCCAATCATCCAGATGGTATGGATGGTATCGTGAGTTTTGTCGTGATGTGCGATAGTGAAATTGAGCGGCTGGAATTAGTCCAAACAATTCCTCAGAGCACTCCCCGTGATAGATGCGATAGAATTCGCAAAGAGATGCAACATCTCTACGCAGTGCCAGTGAGTCCAGCCGATCGGAAAGAACTCGGTCGTCGACGATTCGAGCCGCCCTGCGCTGGATGCGATCAAGTGGAAGGTACTGGGGAGCCCCTGCCCAGAGATGGGAACAGTATTCCATGTGAGACCGAACCTGCGCCTTGTAAAGTTGCAAGCGGTGTGCCGGCATGAAATACTGTCCCGCTCTGCTGAGCACGCCAAGCTTTTTAGAGGCCAATTTGGCCTTCTCTTCCAAGTGACCACGAAACTGCACATCACTCGATATGTCGACACCGAGGATTCCGATACTGGCTGAGGCAACAAGGGGCGTGCCTTGAAACTGAGGAGATACGACAAAGGGGTTCTTTTTAGCGGTAAACGCGCAAATTTGTGCCTTCTGGGGATTGAACTGGACTAGATTTAGTCGCCTCCAGTCTGGGACTTTGTTTAACAAAGTCTCGACTTTAGACACAAGTTTGTTCCGGTACTGGCAACGTTTTCCCGAGAAATATTGGCACGGCTCAGTATAAAGCATCACCAGTGTTGTCGTCTGCATAGCAATGAATGTTACCGGTTTGCAACATATCATTGATATGCAGAAGAAACAGCGTTGGTGATAGCACGCAGTCTTGTGGAACACCAGCGTTAATGGGCTTGTAATCGAAGCATGCACCGTCTATTACGACCTTGATGTCTGATCTGCAAGAAAGCTGGTGATCTAATTGCACAACTCGAAGCCCATAAGAAGGAGCTTCGAAAGAAGCGCTTTGTGCCAAACCCGATCGAAGGCCTTCGCTATGTCCAAACTAACAGCCATAGCCTCCCCTTGGACTCTACTGCCTCCGCCCATCTATGAGTTAGGTAACCTAGAAGATCACCAGCTGAGCGACCTAGACGCAAACTCCAGCCCGGGGCACAAGTACAAAGTATCAGCCGGGGAGGACACTTGCGTCTCCGTTAGAAAGAGCAAGGTCGGCTTTGCCGTCTCCAGATGGTAGTGGACGGCGTTAAGGTTTGAATGAAGTCCCCTGATATTGCAGAAATTCACGGAAAGCGTGGCAGGGGTCGCCTTTGTCTTTTTGCTCCGCTTTGGGCCTCCGGCCACCTGTACTCACTAGGCGAAATGCAGAAGTAAACTTCTACTTCACGCTGGTATTCTGTGAGGTCGTGGTACCACCCCGGTTCGAGCTGGCCCATCCGTGCTACAGCAAAAGCTGCCGCGTGGCTCTACCACTGTTAAAAACCTAAGACTTGCAATGCCTTGTTTCTAGCAATCTCCAGTTCTTTTCACTCACCTATGAAACACATTAAGCTGCAATTTTACGCTGGTATTCTGTGAGAACGTAGGCACTTTCTGGTTGAGCCGACCCATTCGTGCTACAGCATGGTTCTACCACGTTAGATATTCGTATTTATTTATTTACTCGTATTAATTTTGTTTTGTATACAATCAATCTGGTAATAGAAACAACAACTCCATTCATGTAATTACTGCCGAAATCGACTTAATTGTTGTACAGCAGCTGCGAAATTCATTTAAGAATTTACCGCAGAGCACTTAACACGTGGTGTCTGGAATGCTTAGTAAAGCTAATTAGAATGTATTCGGGTATTCGGTGCCGGAACGGCAACTGAGATTGTAAGAGATACTCTGTTTCAGTGGATAAAGTTTTAACTACTAATTAGGATATATGATATTTAATTACATGCGGTACAATTCAGTACGATATCACCGCTTAATTTAGTGGTTAGAGTACGCGGCTTCTACGCTGGGAGTCCAGGTTTTGAATTCCGGTTTACAATTTGTCGATTTTCGGGTTTGGTGGTATTGCGATGTGTCGTCATCATCATCATCATCATTATCAGTTCGTAAAAGTTACTTACTTCTCACCTATGTTTTTCTTTTTAAGTGGTAGAGCCATGCATGCTGCTAAATTAAAGTTGTAGCACGAATGGTTCTCTACTGGGGATCACGCTCTCACAGAATATCAGCGTAAAATAGCAGCTTACTGCTGGAACAAACGAATGGTTTAGGTTTGTTTAGATATGTTTGTTTTTGGTTTTGTTTAGTTAAAGTAACATTGTTATTTCACATTTTACAAAAATAACAAATAGAAGTTAAAAAGCCCCTAATTAAACATATCTGTCAGTTAAAAAAATAATATTTTTCAAAAGAAGCCTTGGTGGGAAATTACATCCCCTTGCCTTATTAAGGGTTTAACGATGGTGCAGTTATATTCAAGCAGGGTGCAGTTTTATCATATTGCAAGAAGTATCCAATTCTAATTATTTGAAGTTATATCGACGTTATAAGGTACCCGCAATGCAGCGTTGCCAACTCTACGGATTTTTCCGTAGATCTACGGAATTTTATCATCATCTACGGAACTACGGAATTTGAGGGCCTTCTTTGTACAAAACTAAAAACAATATAACAAGATATTGTTGTTTACTCATAGAAACACTATAATGGATTGCTTTAAGTGTAAAAAAAATATTGCTGAAAGGGATGTTATTAAATGTACGGGCTGTAATATGTACATGCATTATCAATGTGCTGATTTATCTGAAACAGAGTTCAAAAAATTCTCCCTATGAATAAAATCAAATGGAAATGCCCACCCTGTAAAAATAAGAGGCTCGCTGGTACGTTAGGAGGGACAGTGTCACCTAAGTTTAAAGATTGCGCAACTACGTCTATTTTAAACGTCGACACCGACGCCTTGACTGAATATATGGATGCGAAGCTTGACAGTCTGCGCCAGCAGTGGCAGGAGGACTTAAATTCAGCCATCCAAAAAGTATCTAAAACTTTTGCGCAAGATATTAATAGGCTGGAAAAACGTGTTGATTCATGGGAGGAGCGCATAAAGGAACTCGAGCAAAACTTTACGGCATCGCATAATCCCGATGTCACCCTGATGCAGGAAAACAACGAGTTTCGCACAGACTTAGAGAATTTACGTGCCAAGTTTGACGATCTCGAGCCTCTCGCAGTTGCAACGTGGAATTACAAAATATTCCTGAAAAAAAGGCTGAAAACCTGATTCATTTATCTATAGAGGTGGGTAAGCTAATTGGCGTCGATATTAAGGCAAGTGATATTAGATCTGTTCATCGCGTGGCTCCAAAGGTACCGAATGACCGTCCAAAAAACATTGTACTGCAGCTGACCACACGACGACTGCGTGATGATATGATAGCGGCGGCGCGTTCGCGCCGCACACTCACCACTACTCAGTTGTTTGGCTCTGCCAACAGTGCCGCTGCTGCAGCTCAAAACACACGATTCTATATAAACGAACATCTGACACTAAAAAATAAAATTTTATTCAGTAACGCTCGACAACTGGCGAAGACGAAGGGATTTGTGTGGGTCGAAAACAGTTGCATTTTGCTACGAAAAAATGACGATTCACGTGTAAATCACATCCGTTGTTCTAGCGATTTAAGTAAAATATAACTATTTTATTACGTTTACTTGTTTATTAATATTCCAAAAGTAGCATATATTAGTAGTATTATTATAAGTTTTTGTGTATGTTGTTTACAATACTCAATACAGCGGGAGATCGAGATCCATAATTTTATTGCAAACAAATTTATAAATACACTTGTAATTATATCAGTTGCATTTCTTTCTCGTGATGGCTTCTAATAAATTACTTATATTCTATCAAAATTGTGGAGGCTTAAAACTTAACTTAGAGACTTAAAATTAAATTTACTAACTTTTTTTATTTTTTTTATTTTTTATTTAATATATCATTACATTCATTAATTAAACATTACATTACGGTACAATCATAAGTTTACAGAAACTTTACCGTGTACCGATATCACCGACAATAACAAATATGAGGGTGTAGTAAGAAAAAGAGAAATACACTATTTATTTGTTAATTGCGTGACCTTCTATTGCACAACACAATCCACCGCGCATGGATCCTATATTTTATACAGGGCGCTTGTTTTGGGCGTTATCGCAGTATTTATTATTAAAAACATATTATGTATAATTTAAATTATTAGTAGTGCATTCCATAAAGTAATTTTTTAATTTTAATTTAATATTTTTTTGGTTTAATTCTGATTTTAATGATACTGGTAGCTGGTTAATTAGGTTAGGAATCATATATTCTAAGGTACGTTTACCATATAAATTATTGTATTTAGGTAAGGCTAATTTAGGTTTTCCTGAGTTGCGAGTTTTAGAGTATTCACATGTATGTGGAATTTTAGATGTTCATGGAAAAATTCTTCTATAAGAAGGGTAAACTTTACCTTTTCGTGTATAGGTATAATTTTGCAATGACTAAAAAGGTTGTGGTAATCTGATTCTTTATACCGGTTTTTAATACTATCCGGGACTATGGTTTTTAAAATACGTGATTGTAGTAGATAAATACGTTCTAGATGTGATCTGCACGTTCTACCATAGCTAGACAAACCATATGCTACTTTTGACTCTACAATTGATTTATATAGCTGTATAAGTATTTTATACGGAATTTTATATTTAATTATAGAAAACTTTGCAAGCATACCACGAAGTTTATCACATACATGCTCAATATGCTCTTTCCAGTTTAGGTGACTATCTATCACGAGTCCTAAGTAGGTCTGTGATTCTACCAGGTCTATGGATTCGCAGTTACATTTCATTTGGACCTGTCGTCTGTGAAGGCATTGGTGGTCATGCGCAATGAGCCTAGGTATAACCTTACCCTATTTTGACTAGAGCTAATGTACAATAACTTAGTCTTCGCAGCGTTTAAGACTAACTTTATCATGTGACCACTTCATAAGCATATTAAAATCGTCTTGTAGGAGGTTAAGTGTCGTTTATATTGCTCCCAGCGGCAACCAAGCAAGTATCATCAGCATACTGGTAAATGTCACATCGCCTGATAATATTAGCCAGACTATTTACATAGGTAATGTAGTGTAAAGGTCCTATTACGGACCCTTGTGCAGTGCCTACAGATACATTTACTATGTTGCTCATTGAATCACCCACTTTAACCACATGTTTTCTATCGGTGAGGTAATCTTTACACCACGACAGCAGTGGTCCTCTGATACCGTTATCGTTCAGACTATCTAGTAGTTGCTCCTGACGAAGTGTATCGAAAGCCTTACTGTAGTCTATAAACACTACCAATATGTGTTTTTTCTCATCTAGATGCTTATAGATGCTATTTGTGAACGCCGTTAAAAGCTGAGTGGTGTTTTTATGAGGTTTAAAGCCAAACTGTTTATTAGTCAGTATATTATTTTATCATAGAAGTTATAGATCTGTCTACTAACATATTTCTCAGCTATTTTGTTAATGGTAGGTAATATAGTGATCGGCCTATATGCAACTTCGATATCGTAATTTTAACTGAGACCTGACTGTCGGACACAACTTTGGATGCTGAAATTCAAACTGATGCTTATACAATATTTCAACGCGATCGTAACTGTATGTTATTTAAAAAAAAAGGGTGGTGGCGGGGTGCTAATTTTGGTTAAGAAATCGATCCATGTTGTTAGAAAACTTGATTTAGACGCCACCGATTTAGAAATTATTTTTCTTCATTTCCCACATTCAAATTTATTATTGAGTGCATGCTATATACCACCAGCATCTAAAACTACTACCTATGATAAATACTTTTATATACTTCACGACATTCACTCAAAGGCATTATTCTCACATTACATTATTATTGGTGACTTTAATTTACCCTACCTGGAATGGTCATCCAATGGTCCATCTTCGAGACCTGTTAATGCAGTTACTGATACAGCTAAATTATTGTCTTATATCATGGCCTTTATGAATTTGAAACAAATAAATACATTAAAAAAAGAAAACAGTAGAATTCTTGATCTTGGATCATCGGAGATATTAACTGATTGCTCAGTTAATATCTCCGATGATCCACTGTTAAAAGCCGTTCCTCACCATCCTCCGTTGGACATTTTTATGAGACAGCTCAATCTAAGTGTATGCCCACCAACCAGAAGACAAAACGAAACTTTTACACAGCAAACTATGACCAAGTTAATACCGCTATATCAGAGACTGATTGGGTTTCTGAACTCAGTTCTTCTTGTATAGATACTGTAGTTGACAAATTTTTGTCAACTACAGTATCTATACTTTTTATCTTACTTTGAATCTTATGTACCACTTGTCAAAGTTAAAACCAATAGATTCCATAAGTGGTTCTCTAATAGCTTCATTTATACACTTAAGCGAAAATCTAAAATGTGGGCACGATGGAAAACGTACAATTCGTTACGTGACTATCAAGAGTTCTCCCTATTAAGAAAACGTGCTAAACGTCTCTTAATTAAATGTTACAATAAATATATAGAGAACGTTGAGTCTTCAATAAAAGATAACATAAAATACTTTTGAAATATACTTCAGATATAAAGGAAACAAATACGAGATATCCTCAAGTAATGAAGCTGGGTACCGAAACTTCAGATGACCCAAAAATAATTTCTGAAATGTTTTCACGTCATTTCAAATCCGTATTTGAACCGTTGTCAGACAATGCATATACATTAGCTCCACACTCAGAGGACAATTTCACTGGAATAAACTTACATGACATACGTTTCACACAGTTGGAAGTTTGCACAGCTTTAAAAACATTGATACAAAGAAGGGCGCTGGAGCTGACAAAATAAAGCCAGTGTTTTTAAAACACACTCGCGTAAGTCGTAATACAATTTGCATGCCGCTCAGTATAATTTTTAACAAATGTTTGGAAACTGGAACATTTCCAACTCAGTGGAAACAAGCATACATTACACCTATTCACAAATCAGGTTCTAAGCACAACGTAGAAAATTACCGTCCAATATCAATTCTTTCGGCTATTCCTAAAATATTTGAGAAACTTATTCATGATCATATATAATCAATTTTGAAAAATACATTATTAGAGGAACAACACTTTATACGTGGTAGAGCCATGCTGCAGCTATATTAGTAGTATAGTTGTAGCACGAATGGGTCGGCTCGACCGAGGAAGGACCACGATCTCACAGAATACCAGCGTAAAATAGCTGCTTAATGCTGCTGTGTTTCGTATGGTGAGTGTAGAGAACCGGATACCCTTTTTACTGGAAAAGAGGCATTCCATCTTAGTCTTCACGGGTGACTAAGATGGAATGCCTCTTTTATTGAGGATAGATGTAGATGTCTATGGGTCACAGCAACCACTTACCATTAGGTGGACTGCGTGCTCGTTTGTCACCCTAGCCTATATAAAAAAACACGGCTTTGTTAATGGCAGGTCTACACTGACAAATCTTCTTGTTTTTACTAACTTTCTTTTTAATAGTTTAGATTATAAATCTCAGGTTGAAACTGTATATACCGATTTAAAAAAAGCATTCGACAAAGTTGATCACTTGTTACTTTTAAAAAATCTCCTACAATTGTATCAAGGGTAATCTTCTACGTTGGTTTCCCTCTTACTTACAAAACCGCATACAGTCGGTAGTGCTTAATGGCTACATTTCCTCACCTGTTGTAGTAACATCTGGCGTACCACAGGGATCAATACTGGGGCCACTCCTCTTTATCCTATTTATTAATGACATTTCAACTTGCTTTGACCACTGTAAATTTTTATTATACGCTGATGACTTAAAATTGTACTCTGCCATTACTAAATCTGACGACATAAAATTAATACAAAACGACTTAGACAGACTTGAAAATTATTGTAAAATTAATAAATTATTCTTGGCTTATAATAAATGCAAACACATAACATATACTAGGAACAAAAATGTAGTACACGCGGACTTTTACTTAGGTGGTCACAAAATCGTTTCAGAATCTAGTATACGCGATCTTGGAGTATATTTAGATACCAAACTCACACTAGATAGGCACATCGAAGAAATATTGAATAAATCCTACCGAATGCTAGGCTTCGTTACACGTATAACAAAATCATTTAAACACAAAGATACTCTTACCTGCCTTTATCAGTCATTGGTTAGATCTCATCTAGAATATGTGTCCCCCGTTTGGAATCCATTCTACTCGGTTTATGAAGATAAAATAGAAAAGGTCCAAAAGAAATTCTTACGCATTGTTAACTATCGAATGCATTCACCTCGCGATTCGTATGAAAATCTCTTAACAAAATATCAAATGCTATCATTAAAAGACCGACGCTCTTTAATCGACGCCACCACTTTTAGGAATGTCTGTGTTGGTGAGATTAAGTGTTCACAGTTATTGTCCGAGGTAAGGTTTCGAATACCACCCAAAAACACACGATCAAAAATTTATTTCATATACCAAAAACCAGGACCAATATTGGTAAAAGAGCACCAGTACACAGAATGTGTGTCCTCCACAATAAAATGCTTAACGACATCGATATGTTCTCTATCTCCCGTTCAGCTTTCAAAACTAAATTAAAAAAGTATTTTAGTAACAATTATGAATTAGATATATAAGGATATTTAGTATTGTACATTTTAGTTTTCAGATGATTGTTTTCTTTTTATTTAAGTATAGACTTGTTACCCTGCTTGTTGTGCAGACGATACCAATTACGATCTGCTTCATAATATAGATATGTATGTTCTCAGTGAGACAGTTTGTAGGGAACAATTGTAATTACCATTGTCTTATTTTACTTTGTATGCTTTTTTCATATCTTTTGTTTCTGTTTTGTCTCCAATAGAGTAAATAAATAAATAAATAACAAATATATTTTATTATATTTAGGATAATTAACAAGACATACATTACATAATAATATGTCATATTATTTCTATTCTAGGTTCAAAAACTAAATGTTGTCTTAATTAATCATTATAGGTTACCACGGCATGCTATATTTTATTTTTGTTTAGGATAATTTGTAAGAGTTTTTAAATTTGTTAAAAGACGCTGGATAGTAAAATCCTGGAAGAACTCCAAAACGTCATAAACTTGGTATTCGAATATATTAAAACAGAATTTCCAGAAAATGATAAAAAAAATAAAAACGGTATATTGCTAGTTGCTTTTATAGTATCACGGATTATCTAAAAGTAAATAGCTACTTAAATTTTGCATGCCAATATATTATTATTAGCTGAATAGAGGAAATATTGAAATATATATTTGTCCCCTATGCTCTGCAATTATTTAATATTTAATATTCAATATTATTCGCTTCCCTTCTCCCTCAGTTATGATTTATTTTTAAAAATAAAATTATTTAAAAATATAAATACGATTATTCCAATTTCAAATTTCGATATTTCAATGTAGCCCATAAAAATGTCCTCCAAATTTTTATCACCTTCAAAAATCATGTTTCGTTGAAAAATTTATCTGCGTTGGGAACATTTTCTTGCGATTATTTTTTACGATTTTAAATGTTTGGTAGACTTCAAATGGCACTTATGGATAAAAGCCCTTTGACAGCAACCGTATATCGCTCGTATAATAAAAATCAGCACGGTTGACAAACTTTGAGTCACGAAAAAGAAGTGCTCGCCCTTTGACGGCTGTTATAGAAGGAAAAGTCCTAGCAGTGAAAAAATTATCAAAGAGAACGTGCGAATTACGCGTGAAGAGATCCGGTACATATTGCAGATTGGATCGGGAAGCATTCACGAGATTGTATACGAATACCTTCGTGTGAGGAGAAAAGTGCGGTGGGTGCCGTACTGTGCTTGACTATGTAGTGGTGGTGTAAGTATATACACAAATCCAGGAGATGGGCAGCAGTGTCTTTCTAATAACGAAAAAATAAAAAATAAAACTGTGGTTGCCAACCCGCCTGCTAAACATGACAACTATGGCAAATATACCCCCTATTAGGCAATCTATGGGGAGACCTATGTTCAAACATTACATAGGCTGTAACCAGTGCCGCACTAACCCCACCGATGCGATGCTCAGAAGCATGGCCGCGTAGATTGTACTGTGACATTATCATCAAATTTAAAGCTGTTACGATTATTTACTTGTTTACGATATTATTATAGTAGGTTCTGCGGTTTAGGACATCCGCAGAACAACAAGAGTAACTGACATAGCCTAGCATACTACTAAGCTGAAGTGGCAATGGGTAGACCATAAAGCTTGAAGAATCGACAACTAGTGGAGAAAAAAAGGTTTTTGAATGGAAACCTCGTACTGGCAAGCGCAGTGTTGAGTGACTTCACTACTAGAAAAACTGACGACCTGATCAAACACAGGCAGTCGATGGATTAAATAATGTTTGTACTAAAAATAATATTTTTTTTGCACAGCAATATCTTTTTATTGCATGAAACATTTAATAGAATGTGTGCAGAGGCAAATGGATATATAATTTTGTCTCGTAATTAAAATCTGTTACGTGGTAGAGCCATGCTGCAGCTATATTAATAGTATAGTTGTAGCACGAATGGGTCGGCTCGACCGGGAAGGACCACGCTCACAGGATACCAGCGTAAAATAGCAGCTAATGCTGCTGTGTTTCGTATGGTGAGTGTAGAGAACCGGAGACCCTTTAACTGGAAAAGAGGCATTCTATCTTAGTCCTCACGGCTGACAACGCATCTGCATTTAAATTCGCAAACGAAGATAGATGTAGATGTCTATGGGCCACAGCAACCACTTACCATCAGGTGGACTGTGTGCTCGTTTGTCACCCTATTCTATAAAAAAATGACAGTAGTTTTACTTATTTATTATAGTTGTTTTTTGGAAATGAAACCACTTGGGTTAATAATGATTATTAATGGTATCACACTGACCTTTATTATACAAGTATGCTGGACTGGCTTTACACCGTGGCATAATGAGGCGATTTGATTTTCGCTATTTTGGACTGACAGCAGAAGTGAGCGTCTACGGAACTAATAATAGAGATAGTGACTGATATAGACGACAGTGTTACAAAATATATCGATAACAATTCTATATCCAGGCCTACCATTCTATTTATCTATCATTTTAATATAATGCCATACATAAAAAATAAATGTATCAATTAATACTTATACCTTAAAGACAAGCTTTATACCCCATAAAAAACAAAAATCGATGCTGCGTTAGTCTATCTACGTTTTTCTTCGTAACTATAGAACGGGTTTTGTTCGGGTTTCACCATTAGGTATGGACTATTATCGAACCATTTTAAGTATCTGTATGGTATATTCCAGATGTTTAAAATGGTCCAATGAGTAGGAAAAGCTGGAGTAGGTAACTACATAAAAAAATTGTAAATAAGTTATTGTCAACCATTCATTTAGGGCTTTATCACACTGGCGATTTGCAATTGAGTACAAAGCGAGGTGAATGCGCAGCGAGGTTGCCGAGAAGACACCGCGCCACTGGATAAATAATAGACCACGCGAATAGCGCCGTCGACGCCATTTTGTAAGCTCCCGTTCAATAGCCCGCCCCACCCCACTTCAGTCGTATCAAAGAGATGATCCTGTGGCGCGGTGACTTTGCGGCGGGCCCGCCACGCGCTCGCTACAAATTCGCGGCGAGCTCGCTGCGCACTCGCGGTGAGCTCGCTGCGCACTTGCCTCGCTTTGAACCTGGGCTCGAAACCGGTTTAAAAGAGCGGTTTATTTCGATTAATTACCGGTAAATATATCACTCCTTCAATTACCGGTTAAACAAGTATCCGGTTTTAACTAACCTAAACGGTAAAGGTTACCGGTTACTTACGGTTTTGACACCCAAATTAACCGGTTAATTCCGTAAAACGTAAAAGTATTATGAATGGGATAGGTAGATTCACGTTGTGAGGTGCTTATGCCATGTCGCCGCATGCGGGCATACTTATGGTCAATTATATGCCTTTAAGCGACACGTTATTTCGCTCGCGATCAGTGTCTAGTGGGGTTTGGCATTTACGAAAACGTGAAGTATTAGAAGTATTCGCGCAAAAGAGCCCGGTGGAAAGGCAGTTATTGTGTTTCGTTTATTCGTTAAGATTGGACTTATCTCATACGAAGAAGATAATTTATTTTTGTGTATCGGTTGTTTACTTATGATGTTTTATTTATGATGGGAGAAAAAAGTAAATAGAATTAGAATAGAATAGAAGCCGACCTTTCTCTTTTAAACGAGACTCAGGTGTCCTAAGTGTCGCTTAAGGCTGATACTTCATATCTCTCATACAAATTAGAACACTCCTTTGGGTCCCGGGCTGGAGAGTTTGCGTATGCGTCAGAGAAGACATCTGTTTTCAACGCCTCGGCAGTCTTGAAGGTACGGACCTGTCCATCCTAAGGCTGCGCGTAGACAGCGACAATCATCCCGTGTCTACGGGTGCCTATATAGGTCCCATAGCGGTAATGCCGAAACAGACCGACTCATTGAACTCGTCCAAATGGCTACAGATTCTTTGCTACAGCAGAGATCGTTATCTTTACTCATCCGGTTCATATTTAACCGATCATCCGGGAGATCTGTTTATGACTTTGCCTTGGCATATGGTTTTACACAGCTGGTTACTTCGTCTACTCGGATTCCAGATGTGGAGGATTATGCACCTTCCCTGTTGGACCTTCTGCTGACCTCTCATTCGGACGGATATCAGGTTTCTGAAGACGCCCCTCTTGACTCCTAGGACCATTGTCTTGTCCGGAGTGTGGTGCTACTCACGCTCCCCTTGCTGTTGCGTTCTGCAGGCTGCCACCGTGTTTGGCATTACAGGTCGGCGGATTGGGACGGAATGCGGACTTTCTTTGCATCCTACTCTTGCGTGCGGGTTTGCTTCTCGCTGGACACTCCCAGGGTTGTTGCTGATGTGATACTTCAGAATATGGAACTTTTTATTCCAACTTCTGTGGTGCCCATCGGAGGCAGATCTCAGCCATGGTTTGGTCGCTCCTGTAAAAGAGCATCACACTATAAGCAGGAGTGCTACCGGTCATTCTTAAAAGGAAGTGTAATTCCGCCTCCAGGTCCTTCAAAAAAGTCATTGCCAAGGCAAGGTCAGAGCACATCGGCAGAATTGGCGAGAAGCTAGTTCGCCTTCCTTCGGGAACCCGTGCATTCTGGTCTCTTGACAAGGCTGTCTAACGGAACTTCTGTCAGCCATCTCTTCCATCTCAACACAGAGAGGGACTCACTGGCCCATGCCGCAAAGGACCAACTCGACTCTCGATGACGGGGGGAACACACCGCCGACCATCCCGCGGTGTGATTGCTCCATGCCGGATGTGCGGTTTACACAGCGCACGGTTCGCAAAGCAATTCTCTCCTGGATGTCAACAAGACGAATGGGACTTATGGGTCCCACCCATTGTGCTGAACACGTGTGCTCCGAAGTTGGCACCGGTTTTAACGCATCTTTTCGGTACTCCTACTCCTAAGGTGAAGTTCCGAATTCATGGAAGACAGCTTTGGTCCACCCAATCCATAAAAGTCGTCCGCTCCTCCTTCTTCTCAAAAATCGATCAGCTGGTGATCTTCTGGTCTACCTGACTCATAGATGGGCGTAGGTAGTAGAGTCTAAAGGAAGGCATAGGCCGTCAGTTCGCACATAGCGAAGGCCTTCGATCGGTTCTGACACAAAGCGCTTCTTACGAACCTCTATTCCTATGGGCTTCCTGAGAAATTGTGCAATTGGATCAACAGTTTCCTTGCTGATCGGAGCATCAAGGTTGTAATAGACGGTGCATGCTCTGATTATAAGCCTATTAAGGCTGATGTTCCACAAGGCTGCGTGCTATCATCAAAGCTATTTCTTCTGCATATAAATGATATGTTGCAAACTGGTAACTTTCATTGCTATGTGGACGACAGCACTGGTGATGCTTTGTATTCAAACCGTGCCAATATTTCTCGGGAAAACGTCGCCGAGTACCAGAACAAACTTATGTCTGAAATCGAGTCTGCGCGTTTATCGCTAAAAGAACCCTTTGTGGTACCTTCACAGTTTCAAGGCACTCCTTGCTGCCTTAACATCGGAATCGTCGGCGTCGACATATTGAATAGTGTGCAGTTTCGTGGTCACTTGGAAGGGAAAGCAAATTGGCCTCTAAATAGCTTGACGTGCTCAGCAGAGCGGGGCAGTATTTCATGTCGGCACATCGCTTGCAACTTTACAAAGTGCAAATTCGGCTTCACATGGAATACTGTTCTCATCTCTAGGCCGGGGCACCCCAGTGCCAGCTCCTTCCATTTGACCGCATCCAGCGCAGAGCGGTTCGAATCGTTGACGTCCGAGTTCTTTCTGATCGGCTCGATTCACTGGCACTGCGTAGGGATGTTGCATCCCTTCGCATTTTCTATCACATCTACCACAGGGAGTACTCTGAGGTTCGGATAATTCCAGCCGCCATATTTCACGAACGCACATCGCGTCAAAATTCACAATACCATCCTTTCCATCTGGATGCTTGACGGTCCACCACTCTGCGTTTTACTAGGAGTTTTCTTCCTTTTTATAGGATAGGTGACAAACAAGCACAGTCTACCTGATGGTAAGTGGTTGCTGTGGCCCTTAGACATCTACACATATCCTCGTTTGCGAATCAAAATGCAGATGCGTTGTCACCCGTGAGGACTAAGATGGAATGCCTCTCTTCCAGTAAAAAGGGTCTCCGGTTCTCTAAACTCACCATACGAAACACAGCAGTGTTAAGCTGCTATTTTACGCTAATATTCTGTGAGAGCGTGGTCCTTCCCCGGTCGAGCCGGCCCATTCGTGCTACAGCTATACTATTAATATAGCTGCAGCATGGCTCTACCACGTATAAAACTAATAATTCCTTAAATAATTCCTTGTTCAACTTCTCTGTGGAATTGTTTACCACCGGCGATTTTTCCGGACCGATACGACTTAGGGACCTTCAAGAAAGAGCTTACTCCTTTCTAAAGGCCGGCAACGCATCCAACTTTCATAATATGTATTTAGTAAAATCTGTTATTTTGACATTACAAACAGATACTTCAATTTCATTTATTTAAATAGATTTAATTCCATATTCGTAAAGTATGAAACGTTGTAAAAATTCCAAAGCGATCACTATATTATTTTGATCTTGAGGCGTGAGAAAACTTGGTTGCACTTTTAATCATTCTCTTTACAATTCAATACAAGATCGTAAATATCAATGTGATTTTTATTTTTATTTATTTATTTATTTATTTCACTATACAATTATCTTTACAGGTTTATCACCTAATGCGATAATGTAGACAACTATTTTACAAACTATAATTTCACATCTACAAACTTATAATTTTCAGTCAGGTGTACTTATTGCTACTGCAGACACCATATCTATATCACAGTAGAACCATAACTTATTTCAAAGAGAGCCCTCACTATGAACCCACCCAGAGTACAACAAAATAGATCTATGTCTTCTGCTATACGGTTGAGGATATGGAGTGCACGCGTAAATGGCGCTTCAGTCACCAGCTTAGTGCGGCCGCGAGGCACAGCTCCGGAACACACATGCGCACTTGTTGCAATACTTCTGGATTGTGAATCTTTCCCCTCATCACTTTAAAGATATATGAGACTAGCGCTAAATTCCTTCTAACTTTTAACTCATTATATCCTACCATACCTAAGATGAATAAGGTAGGATACTTATTTGGGTAAAATGGGTATACTCCATACATTTTCTTATATAAGTATCTAATAAATATATTCTGCACTTTCTCCAACATGATACTATATTTAGTTTCACGTGGAGACCAGATGACTGCGTTGAACTCTAATTGACTCCTCACTAAAGAGTTATACAATGCAATAATTGCCTTGATATTAGTGAAGCCCTAGCTACCCGAAGCACGAATCCTAAATTTCTGTAGGCTTTCTTACAAATTTTGCTTACATGCTCGAAATTCTAGTTTAGAAGAGAAATTAACCCTAGATCTCTGACTTCTGACACTTTCGCTATTGGTATCCCGTTAATTTGGTATTGGTACGTAACTGGACGTAGTGCACGGCTGAAAGTCATAGTTATGCACTTCGAGATGTTAAATTGTAAATTATTACGTTTGCTCCAGGTTACTACCCTACCTATATCTTGTTGTAACTTTTGGCAATCCTCTCTGTTCCTAACAGCAAGATACAGTTTCAGATCATCTGCAAATAGAGTGCAATGAGCATCTTTGACAACCATCGGAAGGTCATTTATCATTATTACGAATTCCAACGGACCGAGGTTGCTGCCTGACTTACTCCGGACCTAGTAAAATAATTTTCAGACCTATACCCGCATATTCTACATACTGCTGTCTATCCCGCATATAACTAGCAAAAAAGGTTAGTAAATGGGGAGTAAACCCTACACCTGCTAGTTTTGTGAGCAGTATGTCATTATCCACTAGGTCGAAAGCTTTTTTGTAATCAAAGAAAGCTACATCTACCTGTCCTCCAGCATCCACTTCAGGTACAATATAATTCATGTAATTAATTAGGTTGCTGGTGGTGCCCTGGTGGGTCTAAAACCGTGTTGTTCATCTGAAAGCTGTACATTAACCTGCGAGAGAATTCTTGTGTACTGTGGCCTCCAGTACTTTAGCTGGTGTCGAAAGCACAGCAACCGGCCTGTATTGGTCCACGTTTGATGTTGACTTTCCTTTGGGTACCGGGACGACCTTAGTTATTTTCCATCTTTCTGGAAACACGGCCTTCGCCAGGCACTGATTAAAGATGTAGAAGTGGTCACAGAGTACTAATCGACAGTCTTTGAAAATGTAGGGCGGTATGCCATCAGGTCCTGTTGACTTTTGGCTTGAGTTTTGCAGAGCGTAAAGTACTTCATCAAGCTTTAGTTTATCTAGTGTACCCTTGCCGCTCCATTCTCACCACCAGCCTGTTTCATTGCCGCCTCTACGTCCAGCTTGGGCATCTTAGGACTAAAAACAGAATAAAATACTGCGCAAACTCAGTAGCACACTGCTCGCTAGTAAGTATCTTACCATCTTTTAAAATCTTGCGTGGACATCTGCTGTCTTTATTTGAGTTAACGTAAGCCCAAAACTCCTTTGGATTTTCCTGGAACTCACTTTGCATCCGGTTTTATAATTTTTATACGCGGAGCTTATCAAACCTTTTACTTTCGCCCTACATTTAGCAAACATTTCATAATCGGCCCTGATTTGCTACCCTAAACTGCCTATGAAGCCTAGCCTTTAATTGTATGTTGCGAATAATATCTAACGTGTACCACTCGGGGTAACTGTACTCCGAGTTAACACGTCTTCGCTTTTTTCTTGGAACGCAGTCATCCATAACCTTGTTTAAAACCTCATAAAAATAATCTAAACTACTATTTACATCTAACCTATACATTGGCGTCCAGTCTATAGCCGCTATTAACGAATACATTAACGAAAAGTTTGCTTTGTAAAAGTTCCATCCAGTGTGCGTCTGGTTGCTCCCCTCAGACTCAGTTAGCGGCGGCTCGGCCGCGGGCTGCACGCCGGGGCGCGCTTGCCCCCGCTGTGGCATTACAGTAGTAACGAGCGGCGGATGATGTGGGTCGGGCGGCACAATCGGCTCAGCCGCGCACACCTCCAACCCGTCTCCCAATGAACGCGTACTTAAAACAAGATCTAATTGGCGTTTATTGCAATTACCTATTCTGTTGTACTGGGTGAATTCACAATATGTGCTAAAGTACTCAAAATAATTGCGAACATTTGTTGAGCTAGAGTATAAATTAAAATCGCCTATCACTATTAAGTCATTGTAGTCATCACGATAACTTTCTATTATACTAAACAACAACATGTATTCATTATCCCTACAACTTGGTGGAATATATACTACACACAACACAAACATAAACTTATTTTGTAAATAAACCGCAGCGCTAACCAGTTCAAATGCCTGATCTTGAATACCTACATCGTTAGGTGTATTTCGTTGCCGGAGTTCGTACCGTGGTGTGGCCACTAAACACGCGCCGCCATGCTTGCGCCCGTCTGCACGATCACACCGAAGTATCTTGTATCCAGGTGGGATGAGTTCTGAATCATAGATGGAATCGTTGCATCCTGTTTCCGTTATTGCAAAAAAATCATAACTATGCGAAGAAATTCCCACATAAAAATCGTGTAATTTTGTTCTCAATCCTCTCACGTTCTGATAGTATATCTCCACAGAATTATGTAATTTCTTATTACTTATTGGGTGGTTTACGAAACCACACCCATTCACAAAATTCAATGTTAACTGCCCAACATTCTGGTTTACACAGTATCTCGTATGAACTTTCTGGAACTCCTATTATAAATGACGCATAGTCTCTTTCCGTTTTATGTTTAATTTTTTCCACTGTTATTTCCGTCTCTTTTCCAGATAATATGTTCTTTACATGTCCTTTTAAACTTTCTACTGTTGTGTTCCTTGAATATTTCCCGTACTAGTATTTCCTCCTCTTATGACTTGCTTGCTAAAATATTTCTTTTTCTTTTTCTGTACAGTAATCCATGATCCATCCTTTTTGTTTGTTTCCATCTGATGTTCTATATTATCTGTCGATAATTGTTCTTTATCAGGACATTCCGTAGTAGTTTCTATAATACATGCCGGTTTCGTGGCCACGCACGCCGCTACACTCTTATCTTTATTCTTATCTTTGCTCACTAACTGATTTTTACTTACTACCTGCTTTTCGTTTTGTGTGAGTATATTTTTAAATGATATAGTCTCCTTTCTGACTTCCTTCGCCATCTCATTTCTTTCTTTTGTAGGCTGATTTTTGTTCAGACAATTCTGTAATTGCTCATTTTTTTGTTCCAATGTTTTGTCTGCGCTTCTAATTCATCGACTTTGCTCGCCTTTTTCTGCACTACCTTCATAGTATCTCGCAATTTATGCAGTTCTTTTTCGGTGTCGACAAATCTGTCCTTGAGCAAATTGTACTCCCTTATTTGCTTATCTATTTTAAGGTTTATCTCAAGTCGAAATTCTTGCAATTCTTGCAATATTTTACTACCGATATCCATTTCTATCACTTCTTCTGGAACCATCCTATTGCCTCTGTCTGTGTTTACATAGCAAGGAGTAAAAGTTTTATTCATTACATTCTGGTTACCTCGAACTGGTGTGTCCGAATTATCTCGCTTCGGCGCACTGCAAACACATTTCGGCATCTCCAATTGCACTTGTATTCTTCGGTAAATGCTTCATATCTATCCTTCGTCAGAGCTAAACATTTAAGATGGTACAATTTTTTGCATTCATCTCTTGCACATTTCATGTATGAAATGTCGTATATTACGGCATCGCAGCCGTTACATTTTGTATCCATTTATTTGAGAAATACACTTTTTCCGCTATTAGTTACGTTGAACCGATCACACGTCCGGTCTCGTTCGTAACGCGTTATACTGTTGAGTATCTAGTTAATTGGGAGTTATTAATAATTACTGTTAGTAAATGACAGGAATTTTCAGTATATGCATTTGGTGACAGTCGACAGCAAAATATAGCCGATTTTATTCATAATGATTTGTTAAATTCAAATTATTATCTTTCTTTATTAACTTCTGTATCAGTAAAGTCAAATTCTTCTATGTGGTTACCTTCTACTCTATTTTTTAAAACTTATATTTTTAGTAGCACCTTGTACGTATACAACATGGTAAGATATGCTTCAGTTCCTCATTAATGAGATGTGAAAATGGTAATTTCTTTTATCCTGTTCGACTTTAGAATTCTCTGAACATGACAAATAAATTTTTATCGTAAAGACACGACTTCTAATTAAACTTTATTTACCTCAGAAGTGGTAATTATTAGTTTTGCAAAGACAGAGATAGAGGTTGGTTCAAATCACGGCTTCTAAATATAAAAAATCTGGTGATCTGCCTCACTTCAGTCCTAAAAACAACAAATACTATAACATATAATTTCATCAACTTTAATAAATCGTTTTCTGTTAAGAAAGTTCGTCATTTATTGCGATATATTACTAAAACTAAAGGCATTGAATTCAAAATGCAAAGCGTAATTTTAGTAGAAAACTTTCAATATAATTAAAGTCAATATAAATATATAGTGAGTGATATGTGAAATTATCAGGATTATTTCTATTATTAACAGCACACTCACTCACGGAACAATTAACCATTTTGGGAAAAGTTACTTACTAAAAATAACCACTATTATACTTTAAAAATTACAAAATATCTCGAGCTATTTCTTGCTTGCCGAATTGTGCTGACCTGTCATTCAAAATCGGTTACAGAGTTATGAGATTTGGTATCCTTTTCTATCTTGCATTTTGCCATAGACTTAGGATATACTAGCGTATAGACCAACATAGTGTGCAAGGGAGAAAAAATTCCTTATGGCAAAATGCGAGATAGAAAAGGATACCAAATCTCATGACTCTGTAACCGATTTTGAATGACAGGTCGGTACATTCACCGCAAGAAATAGCTCCGAGATATTTTGTAATTTTTAAAGTATAAAAGTGGTTATTTTAGTAAGTAACTTTTTCCAAAATGGTTAATTGTTCCGTGAGTGAGTGTGCTGTTAATAATAGAAATAATCCTGATAATTTCACATATCACAGGTAAATTTTCAAGACATCGTCAATGTTATGATGCGTTTATTTTGGTTAAAATTTATGTTACATACTGTTTTAAATATAGAATATATTCAATTATTTTGTTAATTTTGATATTTTGCAAAGAAAAAAGTCACGTTGTTGATAATTTGCATGAATTTGGTAAATACATTTTATACAAAATATTTTACATGTACGCTAGGGATTGACTCAACTATATCAAAATTAATGTCGATATTTATCTTGAATGTTTATAATGAATCGATAGACTTACCTACACAACAAGAAAATAAATCCTCGGTTTGCGTTCTAAAATGTAATTTTATTTTGCCGTTTTTCAAACAGATTCCCTCCGGATTCCATAATTAGAAAAAGTGGTTAAGGTTCATTGGACGGGTTGGTTGGAATGCAAAGAAGAACTCAACAATTTGCAGCAAACATTTTCTTGAGAAGTATAAAAGAAAAAGTAGAATAAAAACAATTTTATTAAAAGTAAAAATTTCTACATTATTTGTACCAGTAAGTAAAATATTGTTATAATAAGACTTCAAAAATATAACTTTCAAAACTTTAGATAAATATAGAGACAGATTTTCATACATTATAAAACTGTAGTACATTAAAGACAAAAAAAATCTTGAGATTATCCTCTTTAAGCCATTATGAACCCAACTAAGTATCTGTTTATCAACCAAAATAAATGTATAACCTAAGCAACCAACCGCACAGCCTCACGGTCACACTAGTACAATATTCATAGCATCATGCTATTTTCCCCAAGGGGTTGAGCGGAGCTTCGGAACTTCGGATTATATTCCCAAATCATAACGATAAAACTTTTAGCGTAGTTAGGTATAGATATTTAGTAATGCTCCTCAAACGCTACTAGACGACCGCGTATGAGACGTGATAGTATAAATTCCATAGTATTTGATACTCACAACGGTCAATGCCCGATTCATGCTTGATGGCGGACGACATTGTCGCGAGGGCTTAAATAGCGTGGTTTATCCCCTACAGCGTTATTCGTAGAAGAGGAACTCGTAGTTAGTAATAGCTGCGCAGATCAATAGATCTGCGAAATTGAATGCACTTGCACTTGACCATTTTCTTAACATACCGAGATTGAGAAAATAGAGAGTGCATCTGTATCCTCAGATACTTAGTGCACTTTACTGTGTTAAGATTATTATGTTTTAAAATTCATGCAGCTAAAATGATAATAAGTTTATTATTACTTTATACTTTTCAGGGACAGATGAAAGAATATAAACATGAAGCATAATGAAGCCTCATAAACATATTGGCCTTTAAACAGAGCAATCTTATTTAACTGATTCTACAAGTTTCCTTCCTTAAATTATTAAGTTTACATTCATACTTAAGTCGAATGTTAAAATAAACTTCTATAATCTATTTAATTATTAATTATTAAATGTTTGTAATTTGTAATTATCACAAGTAATACTTATATGAAAATAAAGCAGCCATTATGTTGTACTCCGTGTCCCCGTTTTGTTTCCTATCAAAACATTTTATAAAATATATAAAATATAAATAGGTATACTTTGTTAGTATCTACCTATTTATATTAACAATATGTTAAAAATAAATTCGGAAACTGCCCACGGCAGTAAATATTTTCTCCAAAGATCATAGCTCGAATACAACATTCTGATCTGATTATTGGGAGTTTTTTAAGTTTTCGGTAAAGTCACCTGGGATTTTATACATTTGAATTAAAATCAATAAAAGGCAGGTAGGTTCTGCTTATTCCAGGAACATGTTATATGAATATTTTTAATTATTTTAGAACTATCATGGTAAAATTCAGTTAATTTTGAAGTTATTCAACTTCATGCACTAAACAATTTTTATAATCTTTTACCGCTTCCTTAACAATCATTTTCCATAGTCCTTTTAAGTAAAATATACATCACTAGCTAACGCACACAATGACAAATCAAAATTGGTCACGCGTTTTCGGGCTGTCAGGTGGTCTATACGCTAGTATATTCTAAGTCTATGATTTTGCCATACAGATTTTTCTCCCTTGCACACTATATTTGGTCTATACGCTAGTATATTCTAAGTCTATGGAATATACTGGCGTATAGACAGACCACCTGACAGCCCGAAAACGCGTGACCAATTTTGATTTGTCATTGTGTGCGTTAGCTAGTGATGTATATTTTACTTAAAAGGACTATCGAAAATGATTGTTAAGGAAGCGGTAAAAGATTATAAAAATTGTTTAGTGCATGAAGTTGAATAACTTCAAAATTAACTGAATTTTACCATGATAGTTCTAAAATAATTAAAAAATATTCATATAACATGTTCCTGGAATAAGCAGAACCTACCTGCCTTTTATTGGATTTTAATTCAAATGTATAAAATCCCAGGTGACTTTACTGAAAACTTAAAAACTCCCCAATAATCAGATCAGAATGTTGTATTTTCGAGCTATGATCTTTGGAGAAAAATATTTACTGCCGTGGGCAGTTTCCCCGGAATTTATTTTTTAACATATTGTTAATATAAATAGGTAGATACTTAAATAAGTATATACCTATTTATATTTTATATATTTTATAAAATGTTTTGATGCGGAAAAACGGGGACACGGAATACATAATGGCTGCTTTATTTTTCATATAAGTATTACTTGTGATAATTACAAACATTTAATAATTAAATAGATTATAGAAGTTTATTTTAACATTCGACTTAAGTATGAATGTAAACTTAATAATTTAAGGAAGGAAACTTGTAGGAATCAGTTAAATAAGATTGCTCTGTTTAAAGGCCAATATGTTTATGAGGCTTCATTATGCTTCATGTTTATATTCTTTCATCTGTCCCTGAAAAGTATAAAGTAATAATAAACTTATTATCATTTTAGCTGCATGAATTTTAAAACATAATAATCTTAACACAGTAAAGTGCACTAAGTGTCTGAGGATACAGATGCACTCTCTGTTCTCTCAATCTCGGTATGTTAAGAAAATGGTCACTCATTCATGGACTGACCGCGGCAAGTGCAACTTAATTTCGCAGATCTATTGATCTGCGCAGCTATTACTTAACCACGAGTTCTCTTCTCTGCGACTAACGCTGTGGGGATAAACCACGCTATTTAAGCCCTCGCGACAATGTCATCGGCCATCAGCATGAATCGGGCATTGACCGTTGTGAGTATCAAACACTATGGAATTTATACTATCACGTCTCATGCGCGGTCGTCTAGTAGCGCTTGAGGAGCATTACTAAATATCTATACCTAACTACGCTAAAAGTTTTATCGTTATGATTTGGGAATATAATCCGAAGTTCCGAAGCTCGCTCAACCCCTTGGGGAAAATAGCATGATGCTATGAATATTGTACTAGTGACCGTGAGGCTGTGCGGTTGGTTGCAAGGTTATACATTTATTTTGGTTGAAAAATAGATACTTAGTTGGGTTATAATGGCTTAAAGAGGATAATCTCAAGATTTTTTGTCTTTAATGTACTACAGTTTTATAATGTATAAAATCTGTCTCAATATTTATCTAAAGTTTTGAAAGTTATATTTTTGAAGTCTTATTATAACAATATTTTACTTACTGGTACAAATAATGTAGAAATGACCCTTTTAATAAAATTGTTTTATTCTACTTTTCTTTTATACTTCTCAAGAAAATGTTTGCTGCAAATTATTGAGTTCTTCTTTGCATTCCAACCAACCCGTCCAATGAACCTTAACCACTTTTTCTAATTATAGAATCCGGAGGAATCTGTTTGAAAACGGCAAAATAAAATTACATTTTAGAACGCAAACCGAGGATTTACTTCTTGTTGTGTAAGCAAGTCTATCGATTCATTATAAACATTCAAGATAAATATCGACATTAATTTTGATATAGTTGAGTCAATCCCAGCGTACATGTAAAATATTTTGTATAAAATGTATTTACCAAATTCATGCCAATTATCAACAACGTGCCTTTTTTGCAAAATATCAAAATTAACAAAATAATTGAATATATTCTACATTTTAAACAGTATGTAACATACATTTTAACTAAAAATAAACGCGTCATAACATTGACGACGTCTTGAGAATTTACCTGTGATATGTGAAATTATCAGGATTATTTCTATTATTAACAGCACAGTCACCACGGAACAATTAACAATTTTGGAAAAAGTTACTTACCAAAATAACCACTATTATACTTTAAAAATTACAAAATATCTCGGAGCTACTTTTGCGTGCCGAATTGTGACGACCTGTCATTCAAAATCGGTTACAGAGTCATGAGATTTGTATCCTTCTCTATCTTGCATTTTTGCCATAAGGAATTTTCTTCTCCCTTGCACACTATGTTGGTCTTTACGCTAGTATATTCTAAGTCTATGGTATATTCTAAGTCTATGGTTATTTCCATAGCAAAATGTCATATGGAATCTTGCTATGGAGTAATGCGACTAACATTGAAATTGAAACTGTCCTTGTTTTGCTGAAGAGAGAATTGCTTAGAGAAAAATTTAAAAAATAAATATATTAACTTTGTCCTCTTAGCATATTTACGAAAATTTATTGTATGTACACATAAAAAAAAATATTGATGTAGATTCTGTAAATACTAGGAACAAGCACAATTTAGTTATACCAGTTACTCGAATCCGAAGAGTCAGTAATTCCTTAATGGGTGTGTATACGCTTTTATAACTAAGTCAATGAAAACATGCAGGTCTTATCTATCAAAATGTTTAAAATGTTTATTGATTAAAATTTGTTTAGTAAGGGTTATTAATTATTATACTACTAAAGAGTACATGATTGATAATAAACCCTGGGAATGAGGTGATCGCTACCATAGTTTCTAAATGTTTCATATTTAATTGTATAAAATATTATATAGTAAATTAATGTTTAAGAAAATAAGTCCCGCTGGGTTTCTTGCTGGTTCTTCTTTAGGACAGAGGTATTTTCTGAAACAGTAGATGCCAGAATGACTTCATATAATAAATACGATTCTATTCTATTCTATTGCTTGCAAGTTAACAAGTATTGCCACATAGTAAAAGTTAGGTTACAGTACACAAGCCTCCTCTCATTTTTGAGAGGGTAATGAAGCATTAAAAATGACTTAGCTAAGATCCGAGTAATAAAATAAAACGATGTGTCTTACCTAGTTTGCAGAACGCCTCCCGTCCTTTCTCAATTGCGTGCACTATGCCACTAATCCCAACACCACTATTCCCTACATCACTAGGAAAGACACACCACGACACGTGTTTCGCCTCTAAACCGGACGATGCCTCGTTATGCGGCGAAACACGTGTCGCGATGCACCAATGCGTGTTAGTTTCACTTGTCATTTAAATATTTAACTGAGATATATTATAATCTGTTCACTAAGATAGTGTCGGTACACTTATTATTTTGTTTTTATTGGAACGAAGTTCCTTAGATATCGCTCGGTACGAATTTGACGGATTGGAGCCTAGGCGAGAAAAAGTGTAAGATTTTTCCGTCACGACACCCTTTCTATAGTGCGAGCGACATGGAATAATATCCATTTCCCTCGCACTTTTTCTTACCTTGACATGAAGGAAATATTATTTTAAATGACGCTTCATTTTAATAGACTGTAACTGTTCATTTTAAAAGATTGTATTTATAATAAGGCATTCAACGTCATCACGTTCTGAATCCATACTAAAATAGCATTTTTGTTATTGGTTCACTCCAAATTTCATCTTATATACGTAGCAGAGTCAACAAAAATAACCTTTCACTACGGCGTATCGTTTTCGTTCACGGCGGCGCCTGTGACAAAACGCGGCACGTTCCAACGTGGCCCGAAACAAAGGCGACCGTATCTAAGCGAACAGACTATACTTAGATTGTATGGGGATATATTAAGTGGAAATCCCACCATAGCCTCGTTCGTTAGTTGGTAGGGCGCACCACATGTCGGGTCGACAGTTTTTAAAGTTGTTACATCCCTTTTATGTTTCTATCCAAAATATAAATAACATTTATGCAATTAGATTATTATGGAAATGAAGTTCATCAATTTTCAACTTACGCACAATTTGTGGGAGAAATTGCCAATTTGCATGATAAATTTATTTAATCTTTGGTTAATATTACACTGATATAGAAATAAATATAATATAATATGTATATAGAAAACGATTTTTGTTACTGATTTTTTTATAGAATAAGTATGACAAACGAACATACAGTCAACCTGATGGTAAGTGGATGCTGTGGCCCATACCATCTACATCAATCCGTCCTCGATTAAGAATACAAATGCCGACGATGAGATGTGTTGTCGCCCTTGAGGACTAAGATGGAAAGCCTCGTTTCCAGTAGAAAGGGTCTCCGGTTAGTGTAGACAACCACTGAAACACAGCAGTATTAAATTGCTATTTTAGACTGGTATTCTGTAAGAGCGCTGTCCCACACCGGTCAAGCTCGACCCATTCGTGTTGCAGTCATAATGTAGCTGCAGCGTGGCACACAATTTTAAGGGTTATTTATCAATAGAATAGAATAGAATAGAATCATTTTATTAAATATAGATTACAGTACATAATACTTATTGAAAGTTATTTTTACTTTACCACTGGTTCGCAAAAACCTCTGTCCTGGGAAGAACCAGCAAGAAACCCAAAGGGACTTTTTTTAAAAAGCACAATTTGCAATATAATATTTTATACAATTGTTATGTTAACATTTAGAAACAACATGGTAGCGATCACCTTATTCCCAGGGGTTATTATCAGTCATGTACTCTTTAGTAGTATAATAACCCTTACTAGATAATTTTTGACAATAAATAATTTAAACCTTTTGATAGAAAAGGTTTATTGTTTTTCTTTTCTTTATTATTTCCTTATTGATCATTGAACCAACACGTTATAAATATAAATAGAAAATCTTAAATTATTCTTGGTACCAATTACAAGAACTTACTTTATATTCATACTAGGGATCCGCCCCGGCTTCGTACGGGTGATTTCTAGATCTCGACAATAACGCCACCTACCGGGTTCAATTGTTAATCTAACCCATCTAGACCCTCTCAAACGCACAAAAAATTTCATCAAAATCGGTCAAACCATTTTCGAGTGTTTGCTAAACTAACGCACGCCAATAGATTATTATTAGGTCCTTATATGATATTAGCGTTTTGTCGTATTGACCACTTTGATATGAAATATTTCCTCTTTGGTTAAGAATTCAAATTAAAATTTATAAATTCATTTAGCTGGTACATTTGAATTTTGAAAACAGTCATTCATTTGTTTTCCTCATTATTTTTTCTATGGCGTCGCTTATTACCGCACAATGGAAAACATGAAATATCGGTATATTTACGAGTACGAGTTCTACCGTGGCACCAGTGCTGCAGAAACAGCTCGAAGGATTAATGATGTGTACGGCGCTGTTGTCGCAAAGAGCATGGTACGTTTTGGTTTCAACGTTACCAATCTGAAATTTCGACCTTCAGAACCAACCCGTGGACGGCCGGAGACCAAAGTGGAAAATGAAAATTAAAGGCTATTGTGGAAGCGGATCCATCACAAAGCACTTCAGAGATAGCTGCAGACTTTGGAGTAAGTGATAAAACTGTATTAATCCACTTGAAGCAAATCAGGAAAGTAAAAAACTTGAACGATGGGTACCTCATGAATTGAGTGAATCGAACTTGCAAACACGCGTCGACTGCTGTGTTACTTTGCTCAACCGACACAATACTGAAGAGATTTTAAATCGAATCATTACTTGTGATGAAAAGTGGATACTGTACGATAATCAGAAGCGCTCGTCGCAATGGCTGAACCCTGGAGACCCAGCCAAATCTTGCCCTAAACGAAAATTGACTCAGAAAAATTGTGGGTG
The DNA here is from genome assembly GCA_029286625.1 of Parnassius orleans. NCBI lineage: Eukaryota > Metazoa > Arthropoda > Insecta > Lepidoptera > Papilionidae > Parnassius > Parnassius orleans. Next base: position 10,125 of record JAGSMP010000846.1, on the reverse strand, counting down.
TTTGGTGGACTAGCGCTGGTGTAGTGCACAGCTTTCTAAAATCTGGCCAAACGATTACGGCAGATATCTATTGTCAGCAACTGCAAACCATGAAGGAAGAACTAGCTGCTAAACAACCGAGATTGGTCAATCGCTCTTGGCCACTGCTGCTTCACGACAACGCAAGACCACACACTGCACAGCAAACAACCACTAAGTTAGATGAGCTACAATTGGAATGTCTGCGACATCCACCGTACTCCCCGACCTTGCTCCAACAGATTACCATTTTTCCGGAATTTGGAATACTTCTTACAAGGAAAAATTCAACTCCGATGCGGCAGTCCAAACCGCCTTCAAAGAGTTTATTGATTCTCGCCCCATGGTTCTTTTAGTAGGGATCAATGAACTACCTATGAGATGGCAAAAGTGCATAGATAACAACGGTGCATACTTTGATTAATTAAATATATTTTACAAAAAATAATTGACTTTATATTCCTCCCGTTCAAAACGCCAATTTCATATGTAAGGACCTAATATATACAGGCTGTCCCAGAAGTCGACGTCAAGCCGGAATCGAGTGATAGGTCAAGCCATAATAGTTAACTGAAAAATATAAAAAAAAAAACATTGCAATGTATTTTAAAAATTACAGGCAAATATAAAAAAATCGAGAAAATCTACATCCTGTAATGGTCTATTAACTTCCGTTGCTACAAATTTTAACTTTTTTTTTTAATTTTTTTTTATTATGTAATCCTGAATAATATTTCTGAAAACTATTGCTTAAAATTTACAGCCAACTGTTCCAGTCCAGAAGGAAATGTAATTTATTCCCAACCAAGTATTCAAAATCAATTTTTTGCCCAGTTTTAAATGTTGTACTGAAAAAAAAATACTACACGAGTTTGGCAAGTAACTTAAAAAATTGGCGCATTTAATAAGGATTCCAAAATGTTATAACAATTGTAAGATTATTTGTTAAATTATGGAAATAATTTTTTTGAAGAAACCCAGTTGTAAATTATTTTTCCTTACCTGTCTTGTCACTGAAGTGCGGCGGCAGTCGTCGACGACGTAGCCTCTTCTGACTCAACAACTTATGCTTTGAGAGTGATATCTGTCTAGCCACAGCGCAGTTTGAATAACGCTGGAATGCAACAAATGTGTACCATTAGGTGAATTAAAATATATTTAGATGCATTTATACGTGGTAGAGCCACGCTGCAACGTATAATATGTTTGTGTGACTTACAATGGTTGCAGCACGAATGGGTCGGCTCGATCGGGAAAGGACCAAGCTCTCACAGAATGTCCGCGTAAAATAGCAGCTTAATGATACCCTTTTACTGGAAACGAGGCATTCCATCTTAGTCCTCAGGGGTGAAAAAGTCGCTAGTAATAAATAAATCTTCTTTCTTTCTTTCAACTATAACAAATATTATTAAATATTAATAACTGAAATATTTAGGAATATTACTAGAGGGCGAAAATTTTTTTTTTAGATTTAAATCCTCGTATAATATTTGACGATCAAGCGTTTAACGTGAACGAATCAGTAGTTTTTCTTGTAAAAATTCCGGTCATTTCTCACGACGGATTTCGATTCAACCCAATATCGGTAATGGGGTCTGCAAATCAAAGCTGTCCTCAATGCCGACGCATCTGTTTCGTTCTAACCTCGTGACTGCTCGCGTCATAAATTTATTACAGGAAATAAAAATGTGCAAAAAACGTATCACGTTCTTTGTCATTTTCATATCTAGGTGTTCTTTTGCATGACTGCGTTCATGCATAATATGTGTATTTTTGTGACCGCCGAGTTTTCACATCTACCTTCGAACTTAGATGTAAATCCAAACGAGTGTGTATATTCTTCTGTCTGTATTATTTCATCTGTCTATATTTATCCAACCACAAATAATTTTGTTTTTCTAGTTTTTTAAGAGTTTTCCTTGACATTTTTATGTATACATAAATTGACGACGCACCTGGATTAACATCCGGACCCAGATCAATTAATTATAACAAACTCTTGTTCCGTGTGGGATTTGAACTAGTGACTGTTTTTTGGCTGACTTCAAAAAAAAGGAGGTTCCTAATTCGAAATATTTTCGTAAAGTGCGAACCGAATTAGTTAATCCTTTTTTATTTTATTCCTAGTTCAAGAATGGTCTCAAGTAAATTAAAAAAAATATTATTTTTAATTAAACAATTTAGACGACATTTCAGCGTGTGATCAGTCATTAGTTCACTCAAAAAGGTTATAAAATTATTTATATAAAAGGAAAGAAAGAAAAATTAGACATTGAAACATTTAATAAAAACGTTTACAGGCTGATGACCAAGAAGAAAGTTTTTTAAGATATTAATTTAAGAATGAAATGACTGGATAAAGAACAAGTGGTAAAATTAGAAATTTTGTATAACCGACTTCAATATAAATTATTAAGGATAACTCAAAAACTACTGGTCGGACCTTGATCAAATTAAATGGGACCACATGAAAGCACCAGCTTTCAAATAAAAAGAAGAATCATCGAAATCGGTTCACCTAGAAAAAGTAATGATAACACACAAAAAGGTAACACACATAAAAACATACAGTCGAATTGAGTACCTCCTCCTTTTTGTCGGTTAAAAATAAGATACATTTTACCGCGGACAAAATATTACAATAAGTTGATGTTCCCGTGCGGACGTAGCCGTGGGCCGTAGGAGCTAGTTATCGAGTTAATCCAAACAATTAAAAAAGCAAAAATTAGATTGATAATAAAAAATACCAGCTTACTTCAAAGAACTACAAAAAAAAATTCACATAATAATGAAATTAAGTGAAAAAATATTTTTTAATACTTATCCTTGTGTGCTCTTTTCATCGCTTCGTGGGTGTTTAAAGCGGCGACAGAGGGGAAACTAAAACAGGAGAGGTAAGCAGCTGCATCTTCTTGATAACAACTGAAAATAATATAAACTATATATTATATATGTATATGAATTATGTATGAATATGCTTTTTTTAATATTTTCTTTACAGAGCAATTGCTCCATAACCTGGTCAGAGATGAAAGACATCTAATTATACCTGTCGATAAATAAATATCATCATAATAAATAAATATCAAAATGGGATCATCTTTGAATTGGTATGCGTCGTCAATAAAATGGATCTCCTGTTGACGGCATTCACGATGCGAAACACGACAGTATAATGCTCCTATTTTACGCTTGCAGCCATATTTGCAATGTAGCTCTGCCAAGTAAACGAATCATTAGTTTCTGCTCTCCAAAAACAAGCATGTGTGAACAACATCTTCAAACTTAACTGCGCAATTTTACTCTTGGAAAAACAAAACACCAACTTTGTTCAAGAGCTACGAATTAAGTTAATCGGCGAGCTATACAAGTTAATGAGATCTGAAGTTTTATCTCGCGTCTAATACTGTGGTTGTGTTACAGTATTAAGCTGGATAGGAAAAGTTTGTGAAGGTAGCTGGGAACTTAAAAGTTAGTTTTGTTCCATATATGAATGAACGTTTTATAGCGACTTGTGGAAACTTAGCGGGTATGTAGGTAATTAGTCAAGGTTAAGTAGTGTTCAGTTCCCAAGCTGAAATTAAAAACTTTTGTTCGGTTAGGGAATATATCTTGAATTATTAAACCATGAACTATTTTCCATAATTAGTTGAACGTTGCATAAAACTGGAATATTACAGACATTTTTACATGGTAGAGCCTTGATGCAGCTATATTATAGTTGTAGCACGAATGGGTAGGCTCGATCGGGGAAGGATCGCGCCCTCAGAGATTACCAGCGTAAAATAGCAGCTCAATGCTTTTTTGTTTTGTATGGTGAGTTTACGAGAACCGGAGACCTTATTCACTGGAAACAAAGCATTCCATCTACATAATTCCTCAAGAGTGATAATGGTAACGCATTTGCATTTTGATTCTTAATTGAGGATGGATGTGTGTTTGTTTGTCACACTTATCCTACAAAAAAAACATTATGTTCTTTAATATTTTCAAATGTATTTATCAGTCCATCCGCTGGGTGGTGGCGGTGTTAAAGAATACATAACCCCATTTCGTCCCGAGGGAGTCGTAAGAAGCGAACATGAGATTTTTAATCGCTTTGATAACTTGATTGATATAATAACATACCCCACGTACCGATAGTCTCATTATCAAATAACTAAAATATAAAGTCTCTCAGAGACTCATATTTGATTTCGATAGTCAATTCACTTTTTTCCTTACACAAGTTTGTGTTACTGTTATTTGTAATGTTGATTTCTTATGTTTATGCGAACACTACATATTTAAATAAAACTAGTTTTTACAGATTTTATCTTAACTTATTTTATATTCCCGACGTTTCGAGTTATGACATCCAACACATCAGTCCCCACGTAACCATGGGTGCTGTGAAATACTCGAAACGTCGGTAATATAAAATACCTAAGTTAATATACCCGATAAAACCCATAAAACTACTTTCATTTAAATTCTTATGTTATTGTCATAAAATTATGTAAAGTGTCATATTGTTATATAAAGTTAATATTAAGCTGCCACAGTTCTATTTATAATGTTTTTGATAGTGCTATAATAAAGCAACTTTTGCTTTATTAACTACTAATTGCTGCCGGTTGTAAATTATTCGGATGCAAATTGCAACTACAGTTGTAACCTTTTGAGGCTCGTGTTACTGATAAATTGGGACGTGACGATAAAATGAAAATTCAGTACGCGGTGGGAAATTTGTGCTTGAGGAAGTTAACTACGGTGAAATTTTTCCAGGTGGCAGAGCTCGTTCTCTGAAAACGTGTTTATCTAGATAGGTTACTTTTTTACCTATTTCTGACGCTAATAACCTTGTATCCACTGCTGCGTTATGATTCGTAGCCAGTACAGTAGGTTAAACACCATATTCTTTTTTTATAGAGAGAGATACCAGTTGTTTGGTCGAGCCGTAAATTTCTGCTGAAGTTAACATTTCACGCAAAGCAATTGCTATAGTTTCAAAAATCAAAAATGTTTATTCTGTAACAATAGATTTACATCATTCGCAGTACAGAGTTCTCCTTTAAGTATTTTTCAATACTTTTGACAGGAAAACTCGCTCTTCCTTAATTAACATACAATACTTGTAGTTACAAGAATAACATAACATTCCTTTCCTTTTGATAAATCTCTCTCTCTCTCTCTCTGTGTGTGTGTGCGTGCGTGCGTGTGTGTGCGTGCGTGCGTTTGTGTGTGTGTGTGTGTGTGAGTGCACGTGTGCGCGCATGCTTTGTAGGCCGTGTTATTTTAACAAAATTTTGATTTCATGATAATCTTTCCACTTGAGCCATTCAATAAGAAGTTTCTTACATTCTTTACTAGTTTTGAATAAATATTCTATTCTTTGTTTAAGTAATTGTACAAATAAGACGACTTTTATGCCTGTTGCCTTCTAGAAAATGCTGTTTAACCGGAGCACTTGGAGCTACGTTAGTTTTTCTCCTTTTATTTTCGAATTCAAGATTATATGCAAGGGACTTGTGTAGCTTAAGAACTATATTTAATATGTATAACTTGCGAACTGTAAGAAGATCACACAGGGCGTATAAATCTTGTGTTGGGAATCTGTAAGGCTTAAAATTCATAACTTTCAGTAATGATCTTTGAGCTCTCTAAATCCAAAAACTATGTTTTCGTAGAACCTCCCCATATACTAATACAGTATACCACAACTGATTGAACTAAAGAAAGATACACTTGTTTTAATATCTGTGTTGTTGTGAGATGTCTTAAAATTTTGAAAAACCATATGAATTTTCCAATCCTTGTCATTAAAAGTTCGATATGTAGATGCCAGGATAAACACTGATCCAATATTATTCGAAGATATTTTATGCTGGATACCTTGTTTATATATGGGCATGAGTAGTTAGAGTTATTATGGTCAACACAAGAATGAATTTTAATATTTAAATTAGGTTGAGTCCTATTGTAGTTAGTAAAACATATATAGTTTGTCTTAGATGTATTGAGAGTTAACAAATGTATTCTTAACCACTCCGCAACCTTGGCTAACCCTACTTTAGCGCTGTGCCGAACATCTTCCTAGCTTCGACCACAAAATACCAAAGCATTGTCATCTGCATACGAGAATACGTGCCCATTTCGAAGCGATATTTTACAAAGGGTGTTTACGTAAACCAAAAATAGAGTCGGGCCTAAAACACTCCCTGTGGGACACCGTAGGTAATGGCAGAGTCATGACTACAGTGCCTCCTATTTTGACCTGTTGTCTACGGTTTATTAAGTAACCTTTAAATAAGTCTAGGGTTTAACTCATGCCTATTTGTTCAAGTTTATTTGTAAGAGTGAGGACAGAGACGCTATCAAATGCTTTTTTGATATCGAGAAAAAACTGTTAAGCATTTATTTCCTTTGTTAACTTGGTCAATAATGAGTGACGTCAGCCCTGAAATAGCGTCTTCTGTGCAAAGTCCTCGTCTGAAGCCAAATTGTGACATTGAAAGTATATTATATTTATTTAAATAATTAATCAAACGGTTATTTAACAATTTTTCTAAAATTTTGAACTGATATAGGTCTTTAGTTACTTGGATCGCATCTATCTTCACCTTTATATACAGGGGTAATTAATGCCAACTTTAGAGCAGTAGGAAAAACGCCATCCCTAAAGCAAAGAGTAACCAGGTGTGTTATTATGGGTACTAATATCATATGGGCCTGTTTTAGAAAATTGGTGGTGATATTGTCATATCCAGGGTATTCTCTGTTTTAAGATTCATCAATATATTCCTAACCTCCGAATCATCAGTCTCTAGCAAAGCAAAGATGAAGCATGTGAGCTTACTGTTTTATCCGAAGTGGAAATGTTAATTGAGTAAAATTTTGATAAAATATTCTCCGCCAAGGATTTCAACATTAGCAAAGTAACTATTAAAAATTGGATTCAAGAGGGTGATCCTATTTTTAACAACTCTATATTTTTATCTAATTTATTAACATTTATTGCTTTCAGAGCGTCTTAGGGTTTCTGGTGGCATTCATTATCTGTTCTCGCTCATATTTGCGCGAACAGATAATGAATTATGTTTTAATTAAGCTGTTGCAGTGATTTCTATAGCGTTTATGTGATCCTCAACACTTCATTTTCTGGATCAGATTTTAATTTTAATTGCATATTATTACAGTTCCTAATGCAACGCAGGACACCTTGTTTCATCCAGGGTTTTATTGTGCGACTTGTTTTGGGGACTAGTTTCACAGTGGTATTTTTTTAAATACGTGTTTGGATTTTATTTATCAACAGTTCAGTTAAAATATTAGAATCAGAGCATAAAAGCAGATCTTGTAAATTTGTGTTTTAAGCCTATTAATAGCATTTTCATAATTGACTGACCTTTTGTATTTATTAATAAATGCAGTTTTATTACTAAAATAATTTAATTTAAGGATAGTCATGTAATGATCTGTGATAGTTGTGTTTATCACTACGATTGTTGCATTCGATTTATTTGTATCTATTTTTAACATACAGTGATCGAGATAGTTGTTACCTCTCGTAGGTATCGAGTGTCCTGGAAGCAAGCCGTGTATACACAACATATTTAAATAGTTTAGTCTATTCATCCCTTCATGTGTACTTTCATTACAATTGTGTATTGTATTAATGTTAATATCACCCGTCAAAACAATAAGCTTACAAATTTTAAGGACTCTAAGTAAAGACTAAGAGTTGATAAAACTTTAAGCATGGATGTTAGATGGTGAGCGATAAATACCAATAATAATGTAGTCATTAAATTGAATTTGCAGACAAGACGCTTCTAATAGCGAAATTTTCTTGACATTCACTGAATGCTTATTATTAATATAAGCAGTCACAACATCGCAGTGATTTATGTGTTGTGTTGTATTATAGGACATATAATTATTTAACATGGGAACTGGTTTGTTCTTGTCTAACCAACACTCGCTAAGGATAATAAAATCAGGCGTTATTTAGATTGAGTAAGATTTAAGTATAAGTCATCACAATTTCTGTAAATACTCCGAATATTTTGTGATATAATAGTTATATTGGATTTATGTATTATGTGTTGTATTATAAAGTCTTGGACACGACATTCACTGGATTGTGCAATAAATATTTTGTCTAATTCATGTAAAGTATTTAGGAACTATCCATTATCAGTATTAAATTTAGATTATTTATATATAATTTGCAATACGTGTCTTAATTCTAAGTGTTTATGTTTTGATTGTATAGAGTACTTTTGTGATATGTTTGGGCATAATGTGTATAATTTGCGTGTGAGTGTGCTAAAGATACGTTTGTTTAATATATTTATGAAAGTGAATAGAGATGTGCGATGTGTAAGTTTTTGTGTGTGTATGGCATTATAATTACAAAAGTAATTTTACATTTATTTAGGTTAAATATTTTAGAACACTAATCTTAAAAGAACAATACATATAGAAACAAAAATATATCAACACAAAAAACACTTAATACAATTCATGCTTTTGCATAAAACTTATGACTCATTTTAATTAAAATTATAGAGAGCTCTCATTTTCCTAACATAAATTTTTCCATATGATGATCAGCAAAACTTATATTCCTTTGTCTAAGTAAGGTCACGTGCAAGAAAATGCAGTCGTGCGCTCCACTCGATCAATATTAGATTCAGAAGTTGATCTGTAATACTTGTCCATCTTAAGTACCAGGAGATAATAACGTTCTTAGAGGCGCGAACCGCATTATCGTATCTGTGAGAGGCCTTGCCCACTTTATGCTGTCACCAATGACGGACCTTTGTCCTCGAATGCCAAAATGGCGTATCCTGTGCGTGCACTGATTTGACAAGGTGAGAACAAAACAATTCAAATTATCTTGTAAGTGGGTGATTCGCCAGAAAGTACCAGGGCTGCAGTATAAACGAAGAGGTTGCTAATTTTTCTTCTCAGGTGTTTAGTACCTCTACTTGATTTACTGTTAGAGGCCTTGCTCACTTTATGCTGTCAGTGACGGACCTTTGTCCTCGAATGCCAAAATGGCGTATCCTGTGCGTGCACTGATTTGACAAGGTGAGAACAAAAATTCAAATTACCTCGTGTGGGTGATTCGCCAGAGAGTACCAGGGCTGCAGTATAAACGAAGAGATTGCTAATTTTTCTTCTCAGGTGCTTAGTACCTCCACTTGATTTATGCACTCCTATTTTTCGTAGCTAATATATTAACACTATTTTAAATTTGTTTTAAAATAATTTAAACAAGATGACAGTATACGTGTACACCATATGGCGGTCCGGGGAAGAGGTTTTATATATGTGAACAAACACAATTTTTTGTCAATAAAATTGTGTTTGTTCTATATTCCGGACACGAACCCATAAAATAACATATATATTTGACATATACCATAACATATTTTAATCTTATTTTTTTAATTGTTTAATAAACTGTTTAAACATGAAAATTAAATTATTATTGAAAATTCGTCCAGTGCCCGAATATTTTTTGGAATTTACCTTAACCGCGACACTAGTAAGGGTGACAGACGAGCACAGTTTCTTTGATGGTAAGTGGATGCCGTTGCCCATAGGCACTTTCGATTTACGTCCTAATGGAGTGACTGACAACGCATTTGTAGTAATTTGGAAACGCAATTTGGAAAGGCCTATTCCCAGCCGAGATCTTAAAAGAGTGTTGAAAGAGCAAGCAACTCAAAATAATAAAAAATGTGGCTATTATACCCCATATGAGGCAACCTGGGGAAGACCTATGTTCAATAGTGCATTTTCGATAAGCTGTGATGAATGAATGATGAATGGTCCTGAAAGAATGATGAATGGTATCGAATATATCACAATTGTGATATATTCGATATTTAAATTTGGGTGCAGATAAAAAATTGTTTGAAGGCATGAAGGTATGTAAATGGTAGTATTACTGCCAAGAAAAAAAGGAAAAAAATATACGAAATTGTTACAAGGCTGAGAGAATTTAAAACAAATTGCGGTTGTTCGTTTACGTGTCCGCCGCTTGTTTTATCAGTTTTCCAGTCCGATGAAGATGTGAGGTCTGTGACAAAGTACAAGGATAAATTATTCTGT